>CABHPH010150730.1:0-14686 GCA_902168325.1 Peromyscus nudipes
TAAACCCCTTCCTACTACTTCCTGTGTCTGTCTATATGTCCTCATTCTTCCGAAACTTCTATGGCTAACTTTGGTCAGCTAGTAGCTAGCTTTACCTTCTGATTCAAAGAAACTTCATTATTAGTCACGGAAATGTCAGTGTGATCAAAATATCCCACAACTTCCCCCTTTTTTCTGTCTAAATGAAAAGGGAATGTTTTAACTCTAACACAGTAAAAATACATGCAATAAGAACAATTATCAGGTAAAAATTACATTCACAATGCTAGTCCATTTGCACTTAGCAAATTCAGAGAAAATACTCCATTATCTATCCTACCATGACGAACTTGCATTACCAAACCAAAACTACCTTTGTAGACTTCAAAACTTTTTCTTAGATAAACAATTAAAGCATTTACGTTTCTCAACCTTATACACTTTACACCCTTTTATTGAGTTTCTTTTCTGAATTTGGTAACAAGGAAAACTGTAACTCTAACAATCTGTTCTTCAACTCCATCTGAGACCTAAGAAGAATATATTATCTGACTAAACATGAAGTGCAGAACAAACAACTACCAAAACTATAGAAATGACAGAAACATCTGGCTGCCTGGATAGTCACCCAAGGTTCTTCTTCAACATCAGCACATCCATCTCCAGTTTACATGCCTAGAATACATGACAGAATTTTCTGTGAAGCAGGAATTTTGAAGGACTGTCTTACCTTGTCTTGAAAAGTTTGGCAGTCACTTTTTTTTGTTTCCTGCTTGTCCAGTTTAGACAATATACTGTGAGCAGTTGAGGCAAGAATGCTTGCTTTCTCAGTGGCTAACTTTTATATCAAATAAAGCAAACTCCAAATGGAGATTCTTTGATGCCCAGCATCTTTTCCAAAGTAGATTGGTGCTACTAAAGGTAGATGTGTCTCACTGTCATGAAAAGCATTATGTTTTTAAAATATCTTAAATGGCATATTCTGTAATCTTTGAAGTAACTGAAGACCACCAGTATATCTAAAATATATCTCTGTTTGACCTAGAAAACATATCTAACATGACTGCAAGTTTAGATATTATAAATGACCGATTACTAACCTGTATTTCTTAATTATCCTAAATAGTTTGTAATAAAAACTTTCAAGGACTAGAAATGTACATTGCATTGTTAAATGAACTGCACAGGTATAATACCCTTAACAAGAACTGGGGGTGTGGGAGTAATGGAGGGCAAGGGTTGGAAAGAAAGCTTAGGGGAGCAGGAGGTTTGAGCTGGATCAGGAACAGAGTGGGAGAACAAGGAAAGAGAGACTATGATAAATGAAGACACCATGGGAATAGGGGAAGCAGAATGCTAGGAAGGTACCCAGGAATCCAAAGACGACTCCACCGTAGACTACTGGCAGTGATTGAGAGGGTGCCTGAGCTGACCTAGTCTGGTGATCGAATGGCTGAATACCCTAACTGTCATGATATAACCCTCATCCAGTGATTGATGGAAGCAGATGCAGAGATCCACAGCTGGGTCCCAGGCAGAGCTCCAGGATTCCAATCGATGAGAGAGAGGAGAGATTCTATGAAAAAGAAACATTGAGACCATGATTGGAAAAAGTACAGAGACAACTAGCCAAACTAGTGGAAACACATGAACTGTGGACCAATAGCTGAGGAGCCACTGTGGTACTGGACTAGGCCCTCGGGATAAGTGAGACAGTTGTTTAGCTTGAACTGTTTGGGGGGCCCCAGGCAGTGGGACCAAGACCTATCCCTAGTGCATGAGTCAGCTTTTTGGAGCCTAGTGCCTATGGTGAGACACTTTGCACAGCCTTGGTACAGAGAGGAGGGGCTTGGACCTGCCTAAACTAAATGTACCAGGCTCTGTTGACTCCCCATGGGAGACCTTGCCTTGGAGGAGGTGGGAATGGGGGGTGGGTTGAGGGGGAAAGCTGGGGGGTGGGAGGAGGGAGGACAGGGGAATCTGTGGTTGATATATAAAATGAATAGAAAATCTTTCCATTAAAAAAAAAGAATAGGAGCATATATACAGTATAACAAAAATAACCTTAAACTTGTGTCAATATATATACAAAAATCCATACAAAGTAAAATATTTAAGACCAGTAGTTGCTTTTTTAGCTTAAAAGTGGATTCAATAATCTACCCTTTTAGCCTATCATTCCTATATCCCCTTTTTCTTTTCAGAATGAGATCCCTGAATCTACTCTCCTTTGCTTAGTTTCCTCCTTGACTATGACCAATAACAACTTGCAAACAACCCCTCTAAACAATGATAAACACCTATAACCCATGGATTGACCAAAATTATCCTCCCTACCTCTTGGGAATGTGTGTTTCAAGTTCTTAAAATTACTTCCTGTTGCTTTGGGGATGGTGGCATTTTCAGGGAACCTGAAAAAATTGAGGTAATGGTCAAGCCATGGGAGAGCCAGCTGTTGTCCATTCTCTTTGTGATGGGTAAATGTAGGGCTTATCCGAATTGCAGGCTGGAACAATCTATGAGGCTGGACCATTTTAGCTGAGAGTCTTGAAATTGTCCTAAGCAGTTTTAAGTCCAAAGCTAATCTTTGGGTGGTGTTTGTCAGCTTGCTGGCATTACCACAATCCAGGTGTATTTGTCATTGTGGGCCCCTATCATCTTAGAAACCTCAAAGATCACTCCCAGGAATGATCTTGGGTCACTGCAGAAATCTTAAACAGAAATCTTTTAAATGTCATATGAAGCAGATCTTGGATAGGTAAAAGGATAAAAATCTATTAAATATATCTGTGGTACACAAGATTAATTCCTGCTTTAGATTCAAGCCCAAAATCACGTACAGGAAGCTAGGTGAAGCATATTTCTAAGTTAGTTAGTACTCTATATCACCATTAATATCACAGCTGAAAGTTTAAAATATTATAAATTTTGAGATAATATACCTTAAGAAAAGTTTAAAAGAGTCAGGTTAAAACCAAAGGATTATGAGATTAGAGGCAATAGAATAGTCCCTTTATATTGTTTTTTCTTTTGTCCCATGTCTAGTGGCTCTTTTGACATGGGACAAGGATTTTGGATTTTCCTTTAACAAGCATGCTTGGGTTTAGAGAAGGAGAGAGTCACATTCCCACTCTAAAGCTAGCTTTAATTTTTAATTGAATTGGGACTACATTTGCCCTATATGTGAGCAGAGAAAAGCAGAATCAAACTTGGGAAGATTTATGAAATTGTATTATGTTGTAAATGTGATATACCATTAGGTCAATTCACTCATTTTCTTTGGACATTGTCTCTGGATGTTTTGTCCTTGTTTTTCAGATGTTTAATTTTTCAAGAAGTCTTCAGATTCCTTAGTTTGATGCTTTTATTCTCCTCGAAAGACAAAAACAAAACCCTACGCCAACCTTAACTTTGGAGGGTTTCCCTTTTTGTCAGTTTATATCAAGTCAAATGAAAGGCATTTGTTAGTCATAACATACTTTAGATTGAATGGCCATGCTACTTGATGAATTATTCTCTCTCCTTATCAAGAAGTCTCTCCTGGATGAATCTAATCTTTATCAATTTTGATGGTATCCATACCTTTTCATTTACTGTAGAAACAAAAACAAAAGCTCTTCCCCAATGTAACACATATCCTGGTTTCCATTCTGAGGTCAACATATCCTTAAAGCACACAGATTTATTTAATTAAACAGTTTTTCTACTAGATAATGTCTCTCTGCAACTGATAGTCCTTTCTTATTAGCATTTTAAAAATTAAAAATTTATAAAGCATTGTGTAATATATCTCTTGGAATCTTTATTATACCTTTCTGTTTATTAAGCATATCTTTTAAAATACCATTAGATCTTCCTACAACTGCTTCTCCTGTAAGATAGTGTGGTATATCTGTAATATGCTTTATGCTTTAATATTCAAAATTGGTTTCATTTTACTAGAGATATATGCTAGAGCATGTCAATTTTCATTTGTAAAGGTATTCACATAATAGCCATAACTTCTAATAAATGTGTAATTATAGAATCAGTCTTTTCAGAACTCAAAGCAGTTGCCCATTGAAATCCTGAATAGGTATCTATGATATGGTGCACATATTTTAATTTTCCAAATTCTAAAAAATGAAACATCCATTTACCAATTTTTTGAGTACATTTTGGGTTACTTCCCGCAGATAATGGAGTTTGTGTATGATAAAAGGGTCAGCCAAAGAAACAACCTGAAACCAGAGCCAAAGAATCACACCCTGACCTTGAAACCAGAGCCAAAAAGCATACTTTGTCCCTGAATCCAGATCCAGTGACAGAAACACACCCTGAGCCAAAAGGCTAAAAATGGCCAGTGAAAGAAGCATACTTTTTGCCTGAAATCAGAGTCAAAGAAACACACTCTGCCCCTGACCAACTCAGCACAAAAATCAACCAATCTCTGAGCAGAAAAACCAACCAGTTGCTGAGCAGGAAACCAACCAGTCCCTAAGCATGAAATCCAGCCAGTCTGTGAGCTTGTCCAAACTCAGGGATTGAAATCTGACCAATTCCCACCCTGAAAATCTTCATCTTGGAAAAACTCCACCCCTACGAAGCCCTACATAAGCTCTGTGCCTGTTCAGTTAGCTGCTGACTTTTTCCACCCTGGCAGAGACAGCAACTCTCCTGGATTCCCTCCTCCCAATAAATCTCTTGAATGAGGTTTGAGTGATGACCTTCTTTTGCAGGAGCAGAGACAGAGAAGGAGCATGGACAGAGCAGGGAGGAGAAAAGTAGGACTGTAACACTTTCCCTGGGGAAACTTTACCCCAGAGAAGAGGTTTTACACTCCATGGAACCTGAGCAGAACTGTAACAACTTCACTGGGGAAATCCTCCAGACTTGTTACATTAGGGAAACCTTTCCTTGAAGCAGAACTATAAGCTGCTGCACTTACAGTGACTTCATGGTACTCCTTGGCTCCTGATTGCCAGAATACTTTTCCATCTGAGCTGCAGTGCATACAGTTTGGTTATACAAAGAACAAGTAGACAGTTAATTATAATTTGTTTGGCTTATTGCCAAATGATAGAAAAATCTTTCTTCAAACATTTGTTGTTAAATGGTGTTTCTTTATCACCCTTTACAATACCACAAATAATGTAAAATACTGTGGCGTAACACTAAGAAAGTGAAAGACCTGTATGGCAAGAACATGAAGTCTCTAAAGAAAGGAATTGAAGAAGATAACAGAAAATGGAAAGATCTCCCAATGCTCATGAATAGGTAGGATTAACATAGTAAAAAATGGAAATCTTACCAAAGAAATCTACAAATACAATACAATCCCCATCAAAATCCCAACAGAATTCTTCACAGACCTGGAAAGAACGATACTCATCTTCATATGGAAAAAAAAAGAAAACCCAAGGATAGCTAAAACAATCCTGTACAATAAAGCAACTTCCAGAGGCATCATCATCCCTGACCTTAAGCCATCCCTGACCTTAAGCGCTAATATTGAGCAATAGTAGTAAAGACACCTTGGCATTGGCATAAAAACTGACATGTGAACAAATTGAAAACCCTAACATTAATTCACACACTTATGAACACCTGATTTTTCACAAAGAAGCCAAAACTGTACAATGGAAAAAGAAAGCATCCTCAATAAATGGTGCTGGCATAACTGGATATCAACTTGTAGAAGACTGCAAATAGAACTGTATCTATCACCATGCATAAAACTCAAGTCCAAGTGGATCAAAGACTTCACCATAAATCCAGTTACACTGAACTTGATAGAAGAGAAAGTAAGAAGTAGCCTTGAATGCATTGGCACAGGAGACCACCTCGTAAATGTAACACTAGTAGCACAGACACTAAGTGCAACAATTAATAAATGGGACCTCCTGAAACTGAGAAGTTTCTGTAAGGCAAAGGATATGGTAAATAAGACAAAAAGACAGCATACAGAATGGGAAAATATCTTTACCAACCCCACATCTGACAGAGGGCTGAACTCCAAAATATATAAAGAACTCCAAAAACTAGACAGCAACATACCAAACAATCCAACCAAAAAATAGGCTACAGAGAATTCTCAACAGAAGAATCTCAAATGGCTGAAAGACTTTTAAGGAATTGCTCAACATCCTTAGTCATTAGGGAAATGCAAATCAAAATGACTCTGAGATACCATCTTACGCCTGTCAGAATGGCTAAAATCAGTAGCACTGATGACAGCTTATGCTGGAGAGGATATGGAGTAAGGGGAACACTCCTGCACTGCTGGTGGGAGTGCAAACTTGTACGGCCACTTTGTAAATCAGTATAGTGGTTTCTCAGAAAATTGGGAATCAACCTACCTCAAGACCCATCTAAACCACTCTTGGACATATACCCAAGGCATGCTTAATCATACCACAAGGACACTTACTCAACTTTGTTCATAGCAACATTATTCATAGTAACCAGAACCTAGAAACAGCCTAGATGTCCCTTAACCAAAGAATGAATGAAGAAAATGTGGTACATATACACAATGGAGTACTACACAGCAATAAAAAGAAAAAAAATGACATCATGAAATTTGCAGGCAAATGGATGGAACTAGAAAATATCATCCTGAGTGAGGTAACCCAGACTCAGAAAGACAAACATGGTATGTACTCACTCATAAATGGATATTAGATACAAAGCAAGGGATAATCATGCTACAACCCACAGCTCCAGACCCACAGCTCCAGAGAAACTAGGTAACAAGAAGATCCCTAAGAGGGACACATGAATCATCCTGGGAAGGGGAAATAGATGAGATCTCCATAAGTAAATTGGGGGTGGGGGGCCATGAGGTTAGGGGATGGGGGATGAGAACATAAGGGATCAAATGGTGGAGCTGGAACAGTAATGGAGTGGGAGAACAATGAAAGAGATACCATGATAGAGGGAGACATCATGGGGAAAGGGGAAACCTGGTGCTAGGGAATTTCCATAGAATACACAAGAATGATCACAGCTTAGACTACTAGCAATAGTGGAAAGAGTGCCTGAGCTGGCTTACTCCAGTAATCAGATTGGCAAATACTCTGTCATCATAGAGCCTTCATACAGTAACTGACAGAAGTAGAGGCAGAGATCCACAGCTAAGCACAAGGCTGAGCTCCAAGAGTCCATTCAAAGACAGGGAAGAGGGATTCTATGAGCAAGGGTCATCAAGATGATGATGGGGAAAATTTACAGAGACAACTGAATCAAGCGAGTGGAAACCCATGAGCTTTAGACCAACACCTGTGGAGCTTCCATGGGGCTGGACTAGACCCTCTGCATAAGCAAGAAAGTTGTGTAGCTTGGTCTGCTTAAGAGGTCCCCTGGCAGTAGGATCAGGGTTATCCCTGGTGCATGAGTTGGCTTTTTGGAGCCCATTACCTGTGGTGGGATGCCTTGTACAGCCTTGATGCAGGGGGAGGCGCTTGGACCTGCCTCAACTGAATGTACCAGGCTTTTCTGGCTCCCCATGGGAGGCCTTACCTTTTCAGAGGAGGGAATACAGAGTAGGTTCCGGAGGTGGGTGTAGAGACTGGGAAGTTGGAGGAGGGAAGAGAGGGGTGTCTGTGGTTGGTATGTAAAATAAATAGAAAATTCTTAATAAAGAATAAAGTCATGGTGTTTCTTATGAAATTCTGAGACTTCTAGCACATTTATTACTAATAGATGATCAATTTAATTATTACCTTGTGTGGGAGGGCATGGTTATATGGGATATGATATGTGTACACACAAAGGATGATTTGTATTTCTGATTATTTCTTGTAATTGAATAAATAACTAAATTAATTTTGAATCATCTGGAGTAAGTCCAGTGGTTTCAATATGTAAAATGTCCCTTTCTGCGTATTGAGAGTCAGTAACTGTGATTAAAAGGTTTCTCGAAAATCTAATAATACCTTAGAATAACATTTATTTCTGACTTTTCAACAGAATCATAAGGGCTTTGAACCACTTAAATTTCTTGACTTATAACTTGCCCTTTCTTATTTATTTGCATCAATATAGAATGTAGGAGCTCCAGAAATGGGTGTTACCCATACATTGTGAGGAAGGATCCAATTAGTTCTCATTATAAACTGAAATCTCTTGCTTTCGGGATATTTGATGTTAATGTCTCCTAAGAAATACTGCAAACTCTTTGCTAGTGTTCATTTTCTGCTCATATTGAGGCAAATTCATGTTAATAAAAGGCACTGCAATTTCTGCTAGGTCTATTCCTGCTAATTGACAAAGTCTTAATTTTCTTTTCAGAATCAATTCAGAACTTTTTATACATAGGTATTAATTTTTTATTCTCTTTGTGTGGTAAAAATATCCATTCTAAAATATCCTCTCACTGCATAAGAATTCCTGTGAGAGAATGTGGAAATGGTAAAATATCCACAATACAATCAAGCTTCAGATTCAAATAATCCAAATGTGTATCCTGTAATTTCTTTTCTAGAAAGGCCAATACTCTCTCAGTCTCAGCTCATAATTTTCTTGGAATATTTAAGACCTTATTACTTTTTAAGGTTTGAAATAAACTACTTAGTACTTTAGTTGTCAATCCATTTGTGGGCTGCAGCCAGTAAATACCTATCAGCAAATTTTGAAGTTCATTAAGAGTTCATAACTATTCTTTCTCCTAATTTGTACTTTCTGTGGTTGAATTTTTATATTTTATATCATAGTTAATTAATGGAATCTCCTCTTTGTAATTTTTTCTGGAGCAATTTGTAAACTCCAGCAAGGCAACATTTTCTGTACCTCTCGAAATATTTTTTCTATAATATCTGAGTCTGAATCAGCTAGTAAGGTATCATCTATAGAAAATAAATTATAGAAAACCGTTTACAAAGTATTTCCAATGGTTTATGTACAAGATATTGTCACAAGGTGGGGCTGTTTAAAATCCCTTGTGGAAGAATTGCCACTGATACTTTTTATCAAGCTTGGAATTATTTTAGTTTTTTTCATTTTTATTTATTATTTATTTTTCTATTATCAGCTTGATACAGTATTTTTTTTCCAAATGCCATTTATTGAAGGAGGGAGGTAAGTAGGCACTGTAAAGGCAAATTTTTCTCTATCCTGTTCAAAAGTTATATGTGATATTTTCTTCTCTGATTTTTAAATATGGTTGTTTCAACAAAAGCTCATATTCTAGCAGCATGGTCCCCAGAATGACAATGTTGAGTTTATGAATCATTTATGAGGAGAAAACTGATAACAATCACTGGGCTCCTTCATTCTGAAAGGATTGGTACTAGGCCTTTGAAGTAGAATTTTTCTCACAGGATTGGATCAGTTCCTCCCACAAAGTATTGTCAAACATGTTAAACTGACCCCTTCCCAGTTGGTTTTTTTGCTCACACACATTTCCAATGTATATCTACACCTTCCCTTTCTCTGAATCTATGATATTTGGAGGGTAGCAATGGCTCCCCTGACATTATTTCTGGAACCTCTAGACAACAGATCTACAAAAAAAAATGCAATTCTTTGCTTGTAAAATATGGAGGAGATGCTTGCTTGTCTTCAGCAGGACTTGATTCTTTGCAATGACCGTTTTGGGTTCCCATCTGTAGGGTGAGAAGTAGAATATGAATCATGGACTAAAGAAGATGTCTGCAAATGACATTAGAAAGTTACATGTGAACTCACTAATGTCTCAGCTACAAGTCAAGAGAACAATGTTAAAATAAAGTTAGATGGAGTTTGCTAGAATTTTATTTTGAGAGAAAACACTGCTTGAGCAGAGGTAAACAAATATGTGCTTACATTAATGGAGCTTGTGCTCCTCTTTCTCTCTCCCATTCATCATGCCATGGCTAGTACACGTGTGTGTTATACTACATCATAGCTTTCCTTCTTACATTCCAGTTGTGTTTCATTTGATTCAACAGTTAGTGCCTTTCTTTCCAGAAAGAAGTCAACTCTGTGAAACCCTTGGGTGTTTATGTTCCCATATATTTAGTTTGCTATATTTCTTTCTCTGTTTCCATTCTGCATTCTTGGTCATTCTCATATGGCCATTTCGGTGTTATGATTTTCAATACAGGCTTGTTGCATTTTCTAGGACAGAAGATGCCAAACTCTGATAGTTTCTCAAGGCTTAGAGTAATATCCTCAGTGGTGATATCTATCCAAAAAAAAAAAGATACAAAGCAGTTTAACAGATTTGATTTGACTCTTAATTGATAGATTAATTGACCAAATCTCTATGGAACATGTGCACAAGAAGCATGTATTCTTTTAATTTCTTGTAATTCTGTGCATGTTAGATAAATTGTCTAACCACAATTTTTTTTAAAAAAAAATTGAAAACAGAGTAAGAACTACAAAAAAAAGCATTAGAAGTTTTGAAGTGTAAATTACAATTGAATAGTTTCTTATTTTACAATTTCATGTGGGCTAGTATGAATTTTGGATTCTTAATTTTACACACACATGTTAATAACTTTCAGTGTATATGCAGAAGCAAATTATGGATTGCTCTGTCTTTCTTTCTCCCATGATCGTCACCTACTATTATGCTTCTATGTATCAGACTTCATATGGAAGACCAAGCAAACATCATTTTTTGTACTTTGACAACTAAATTAAATTAATTTCAACTAGGTTAAATCGGATACCTTGAGTTGTATTTTAAGTTGCCATTCAAACAGTAAAGATTTCTCTGCCTGTCATTTAGAATGAATATAGTACTACAACAAGTTTTCCATTGAATGAACAGAGCTAACTGAGGGCATCCAAGAAGAAACTTTCATAGATAATTGGCTAGTTTGGGGAGGCAGTGGAGCAGAACAGTATTCCAGATTGAATTAAATTCTGGAACACTTCTGAACAGAAGAATAAAGTGTGGGAGAGATGATGAGAAAGTCAACATGACAATTAATAAATAATTTTGACTTCATTTTTAATCATTTTTTGTTTTTCTTGTTTATATACAAAAATGCAATTACGAGCATAATTCTAAAAGTATTTTATTTATGTGTTTCATATATTACAAAATAGAACAAGGATTCATTTCTATTAAGAGGAAGAACACTGACCATATAAATTAATAAGAAATCTAGTTTCCTACTTTCTACTCTTAAAAAAAAAATCTGAAAAGAGTTTTTGATAGAATTGTCACAGTGACATTTAGAGGCATAAGGAAATCATAGACTGAAAAGCACCTCAAATTTAAACACATCCCTTCAAATATTAGAGTGAAAGAAAAGCCTTTGCTCCAAGCAAGTGACATTCTCATTATTTGATGTTAAAATTTTAAATTTTATATTTAATGAATCAATCAGCTCCTTTGTTCATATTTTTGCTATACTATATATTTAAAATGGGTTATTTATCATCTACCCTGGGTTCTTAATTTCTTGTTTGATTTCTTCTCTTTTTCTCTCTCCATATCTGTTTTCATGGAATCATTCATTTATCTTTCTACTCATTTTTCATCATATTTCTGCCTCATCTCTGCCATATGCTGTATTCACAATTTGCTATATCACAGTATCTATTAATCTCTAATGGACTTTGGAACAATCTGTAAGCACAATATGGTTATTAGTTATAAATCATATGTGGATAGAATGGTACAACTTATGATTCTGTTGGTAATGCCAAAACTAGATATATCTACACTCAATTCACTATGTCCTTCTACTCCTACATTTCATCCAATATTTACTTACCCCTATTTTCAGAAATCTGGTTCCATTGAGGGTACTATGTGACCATATTTAAAATTTCCCTAACATTTAATTCAGTGCATTGTCGATTATGTGTACTTATTGTACATTAAACAGATGAAATGAACCTTTTATGTTTGAGCTAATACGTAGCATTAGATAAGATATTTTAATTTCACTGCTTTTTTTTAATATTCTATTTATGTCCTACTGCCACTGACATGCCATAGCCTGGATGACTCTTGTAAGTAGCAACTAGATTCTACATTTCCAAAAAACAAAAACAAAAACAAAAACAAAACACCCTGTTCCTTCGTTTTCTATTTTGGGCCAAATACAAGGCCACCAGAGATTTGACAGAGATTTGCCCAGGTTCCCATTCACCGTCTTTGTGAACGGCATACCCAGACCACACATAGGTATGTAGTACTAAACCTAACAGTCCTACATGGAGCACCCTTTTCCCATTACAATGTGGCCAACTTCACAATTCGAATACAAAGCCAGTCCCCGCAGGCCTTGTCAATGTTTGGGTCTCACGTCCTCTGTTGTTTGCTATTCTTGCAAGAAACCAATTCCTATTCTCACTCTGCAATCAAAGCTAGAAATGGAGGCGCTTGCCAATTCCTAGAACACATAAGGCAGCAACAAGAAAATAATCTCATCTTCTGAACGGGTAGCAGCACAGCCAATGGTGGTTTATGTTTTCTCTCTAAAGTATTGAGTAACATTAATGGTGGAAAGCACAAATGGGAATCTCTATTATAAATGATATACACTGTGGATCCATAATTCATCACAAAATGAACAGAGCTGTTAAAATAGTGGCAAATGTTCAAAGGAACGTCCAGAACTATGGCAAAGAGCCAGTGGAAGCTTAAGGTTACTTACAATCTCCAAACAGAATTGAGGGGACAAGTGAGAAAATCTCTATAAAGATCTGGATGTGTAGTTAGGTAAAATGACTTGTCATTTGGCATTATTTATTTATTTTTTAGTATTGTTAAGGATTGTTACTTTATTGCACAACAAGAATAATGAGCAGGCATTGTTTCCCACTCACTTGCAGTAGTCTTTCATTAAATGGGAACTGTCTTACTTCTTGGCATTGGCCATGCCACAGTGGTGCAGAAAGCTGTCTCCAACAACTTCTACTTGCCATGTGCTCACCTGTGAGAATGGAGAAGGCTTTGACTATACACAACACAGTTCATTATGTATAATGTCCATATTTTGTATGTCTTCCATCATAAAGCCTGTATGCTATAGCCTATGAAAGTTCATCAATTGCTCATTCTCTTCTTCCTCTGTACATGTGCACTAATCCCCTACTCTCCTGTCACCTGCCAAGTTTCTATGCAGTGGAAGGGGTGGTTGCCATGGACTTTTCCATACTCCCCTCAGCATTATATAGTCTCCTGGAATTTTGATAAATACAAGAATGAGCTACTTGTAATTTTAATGGGCAACAAGTGGAGAAAGACTTAAATTTCCAATTCAAATATGCTCTGGATTATTATCATACACAAACCCTGCCTGTGCCTCAGGCCTTCTCTGCTAGTCCATTTTCAAAGACTTTTGCTGCTCTTTCCTCATGCTACTGTGTGCTCAACATTCAGAACCCTTGCAGCTCAACTTGTTTGTCTTGATCAGTAGATCCATGAAAAAAATATTCAAACGCTCTCTTGATTTATTTTACTATTTCTGCGACAAAATATTCTGGCAAAAGAAAGTCAAAGGAGAAAGGGCTTATTCTAGATCACTGTTCACAGGTACATTTTACCATGGAAGGGAAGTCAAGGACACATGACTCACAGCAGCTGGTCATATCACATCCACACTCAGAATGAGAATTCATGCTGCTGCTCAGTTCCATTTCTCTATTTATACAGCATGGTATCCTGTGTAGGGAACAGTTTCATCCTCACTGGGGAGAAACACTTCTGTTAAAGCTATTAGGACAATCTTTTTCAGACATGTCAAAAACCCTGCTTTCTGGGTGAATGTAGTTGATAATTGTGACCAACCATCCCAAGTAGCATATGCATTCTTATAAGGACCAAGGGAAAAAATAGGCAAATATTTATAAAGCTGATTTGGTGTTTGAGTCCATTATATTTATCTCAGAAAGAAGGGAGCTCTGAATTTCTGTTTCTTTTCCATATTAAGTATCAAATCTCAAAGCAAAACAAAGGACAGACAGAAGAGAAATTAAAAAGGAACAACAAGTGGTCCAATAGGCTTATATACATAATTGTGAATGAAACAGCCATAGTTAATATAAGTAATGGGATTCCAGGGGATGTCAGAAGGAGGATGCTGAGACATTTTGCAAAAATCAGTCTGTTTCTGTTAGATTTCAGAACTTCAGTGCAAATAAGAGCAAGGGTAAGTTAATAAAAGAATTTGGACAGAAGGGAAGCCTGAGTGGATTCTGGAAGTCCAGCTGCTCTCTATGCTCTGCATTTTGAGCAGGCTGGATTTTATATCCCAATACAGGATAGATTTAAGCAGCAATAAATGACCTACAAGCACTTGTAAAAACATTTTTGGGGGACACCATATGTGTTCTCATAAGAACTGAGAAAAAACTTAAGAATAGTTATGGATACTAGAAATTACCAAAATAGAACCTGAATTTGAGATTCTTTTGAGATATAATATTTTTATTTTATTTACAAGATTATATATAATTACAGCATTTCACCTTCCCCCTTCCTATCTTGAAAACCTCCCATACACCCTTCCCTGCACTCCTTCAAATTCATGGTCTCTCTCTTTTATAAACCAAATTAATTGCATGAACATATGTATATGTATATTTATGCATAGGTATATACTAGAGCTGCATGGGTCAGCCCTGAAAACCTACATTCAGGTCACATGATATAGACTGAACAGGTTATATTTGTAATGTAAATTATATGAGCGAGAGCAAGAGTGACCGAGAGAGAGCAAGAGAGCCAGAGCGAGAGAGAGAGAGAGAGAGAGAGAGAGAGAGAGAGAGAGAGAGAGAG
>CABHPH010150730.1:14696-37010 GCA_902168325.1 Peromyscus nudipes
GAGAGAGAGAGAGAGAGAGAGAGAGAGAGAGAGAGAGAGAGAGAGAGTTGCTTTGTGATTAAAAGCCCGTTTTTCAGGTTTATAACTTTCTATTTTTTCCCATAAGTTTCTGTTCAACAAAGTAAAGAAAAATTAAAAAAATGTCACGGCATTGCAGTGAGAAGACAGGGAACATGCACTCATGTGCAGGTATTCCTTCAGGTATATCAGTTTCGTCTCCCAGTGAAAACTCACTGAGGGTGCTGCTGGTGCACAAGAGGGCAATGAATGAGCCTTGGTGCTGGGAGAGTCTGTAGTAATCTCTGGTTCTATGTGATGACCAAATACCCACAAACATTTCCCTCCATTTTTCATTAAAATGAGAGAGAATAAAAACAAATTAAACCCATAAACCTCAATAAGTAAGAGGAGAGGAGAAAGGCCATCATCCAATATTAGATTCAAAGCATTATTGAGAAATGAAAATGACTGAGAACAACACATTGGAAAAGGAGGGTTTGAAAAAAATCTACAGTCCAAAATTAACCCAGAAATGGATGGCAGAAGCAGAGGGTGCTGACATTCCAGGCCAAACTATCAAGGAATAGAATTAGTGTGTGTAGAAAAAAAGAAAAAAACAGTATGGATGACTGTGGGATAAAGACTCAGATTAAATTCTCTCTTTGAGAGAAGGAATCATCACACTAAATATATTTTGTGTGTGTGTGTGTGTGTGTGTGTGTGTGTGTGTGTGTGTATGTTTCTCTTCCACATTCCCAGGTATAGTAAGCGTATAGGAAGTCCCACACTGATTCAAAGCAAATGCAAAACAAACTTGAAAAGATCACACCCAAGAAATAATGGTACCTACTTAGCATAATGACAAGGAAATGACCAGGTTGTAGCTTGCAGGTAGCACAACAGGACTCACCCCTACCCTTATTTGGTTGTTCTTCAGCAAGCATTTAGCTCCTGGATCCCTTAAGTTCACAACTGATCAGGTTAGTCTCTGCATTGAAGAAAAAACAAAAACAAAAACAAAATAAAACAAACAAACAAACAAAAAACCCAGCAGAGAAAGCAAACATTTTACACAGTAACAGAGAAAAGCCAATACATTCCCTGGGGACATAACTCTGTGCTTCACTTTTCTGAGCAGATATGGACTAACATTACTTCCTACCAGAAGGGATGGACTATGGACCATATGAAGGATTCCTGTCAAGTCTAGCTTAAAGAAGCAATTGTTTATTGAGGTCACATATTAAGCACATTGGTGAGGATGTAATTATAAGACATGTGAAGTCTGTGGGTGTTCATAATTGAAGAATAGAGCCCGTCCTGTGCAATTATTAGCTGCTCCCAGATTCTTGGAAAAGGAGGAGGGGCCTGTGAGTCTCACGCCCCTCCTTGTGTGCCCTGTGTACCGTGTGAGCTTCTGTTGAGCACCCTGTGCACACTTTTACCATCTTGTATGATTTGTGAGCCTTTCTTATCCTCTTCCTGGGTTGTTACTGGAACCAGTCATATTACAGTGTCATGCAGGTCTTGATAACTGTCGTTATTTCAAGATGGCAATGGTCATATGCAGAGGAAAACACTCCACAGTACCTGCTACCACAGATCAACTGAGATAAATGACTTACAAATGAACAGACATCTCTTGTTATAGGTTTAGGAGATGGGAAATCCAAAATCTAAGACTGGCATCTGGAGAGGGCCTTTTTAACGGTTTCCTAAGAGTAGAAAACAGAAAGTCAACAGAAAATGAGAGAGGGGCTGCCTTGTCCTTTACAATGACAGAAATGCCTTCAAAGGTGGATTCCTTGTGACTAAGTCAAATTCTAAAGTCTCCATACTGCTACAGTGACAATTAAAACCTAGCATGGCTTCTGGGAGAAACAAATATTCCAGTCATGGTAACAGCCATCTTTATATTTCAGTTCCAGAACTCTTTGACTTTCCCCAACTAAAAATATCTACTCAATGGCTTTACCTTTCCTTCTCTTTAAGGCTCCTAGTAGCCATTATTATACTTTCTGTTTTTATTAACTACTCTAGGTACTTCATATAATAGAGCTATATTGTTTTTAAGGCTGAATAAAATTTCCTAAATTTTGTAGAATTCACAAATTCATATGCCAAGGGTCATAGTACTTTTTGCATTATTCTATTATTAGTACAAGTATAAGTAAATGAGCCAAGCATGGAAGACTTCAGTGAAACAACTTAGCAATATAATCTACTAAAATATTAGCTGGTGGTTGAATGGAAGATAGAAAGCAGAGGCAATAAAAGAAGACTAACTATTCGCCACCAATGAACAACAAATAAAAACTCTATTTTATTAATCAGGAAATTGAATTTAATGTTGCTTAGAGGCACCATGTCAAAATGAAATCTGAAGCTATTGCATCCAGAATGAGGTCTAAATAGCTGAAAAAAATGGACTTCAAGGGAGTTTTTAAAACATTTAAAAGTGGGGTTGGAGATTTAGCTCAGTGGTAGAGCGCTTGCCTAGCAAGTGCAAGGCCCTAGGTTCGGTCCTCAGCTCAAAAAAAAAAATTTAAAAGTGTTTTGATTTACCTGTAGTATATCATAAATATGTAACAACCTACAAATGAAATTATAAAAATTATATCTAAACCAACATGGCTTAATAAGAATTGTAACTCAAAGATCCCCACACATAATAATGGCTACTCTTCACAACAATAGGGGTGATTTTTGAATACTCCTATTGCTACAGCCTAAGAGGTCAGACAGAAAAGGACACAAGAAACAATGGAAACGGCACAGCGGAGGCCTGAGTACCTGCTGTTCTTTGGGTTGTCATTTTGGCATTTATCGTTGGTATTAAACTGTTGTCTGTGACATCTTTTTATGAGTCTAATTCCCACTACTGCTGCCATTATCTCTTTTAGAGATAGACAGATGCCTATCTACTTTCTTGGGCACTGGTCTTGTGACTTGCCTAGAATGTGTATAAGTTCACAGAAGTCACACCAGTTTGCTTTACCATCAACCCCTTCCGTTTCTCAAAGGTCCATTCTTTAGCAAAGTTCTCACATCAGTAGCAGAACTCACTTAAGAATCTATTTTTAGCCTCTGCTACAGAGAGGTATGTTCACCTCAATTTCTTCTGTGTCTGTGCAAGTAACCCCCAGATCCTCTGGTCCTCTCATATTTTTACTTCCCCAGCCACCCCAAAACCCTCACAGATGGTTCTTGCCTCTTATCTTGACTTATCTGCAGCCCCAGCTCCTCTTAGTAGTATTATTTCTTCCAGAAGCTTAACATGGGGCTGTCACATTCGCACAAAAAGGTGGCTCAGTCATGAACACCTTCTCTATGAGTTTCAGGGGATGGAGGTAGGAGCACACCATGCCATGTCCTCAAAGAGATGAGAGGAATCATTTTAACTAAATGATTTCCATTAGTTTGAAAGAGAAAATGGTGGGTGATGTTTCAAGCCAATCAAGAAAGTTTCAGGTGTGAAAAGGACACATTAGTGTCCTTTCAAGTGTGTTTTCTTCCCATCATGTCCTTCTGAAACTCTTACCATCTTTGTGTTGATAGCTTTTGAAGATATAGACACTTGGTTTAGAACAGCGATCTTGTGGTTTTTCTGTGTGCTTCACGTGTAAGCCAAATTTTCAGTACTATTTGCAACTTAAACTGTCATGTATCCAGAAAGAAAACCAGAAACTTCTAAAATCATATCTAACACTCTCATATGCTGGCTGAAAGTCTTATTAATTAGGACATTTTTTTTTAGAGAATATCTCATAGTAACCCAGAAAAGAACAATGAACGGACAATGTAATTTGAATGTGTTAAGTTAGAAGCATTTTGACTCCAATATACAGTTCACTAATGAAACAGAACTTCATTACTGTAATTCTCTACCTATGAGTGTTGTGTGATCATAAAGAAGGTCACACACACACATACACACACACACACACACACACACACACACTCACTTACAACTTCCCTATATATCTAGAGCATTAATAATGTTATATGTTATCTGTGATGATAAAAGAAAACTTAAACAGATGTGAATTTTTATCATGTGATTTTTTTATCACATGACTAGCACACATTAGAAACCACTATGTCTTTCCTCTTTTGCAGTATCACTGTAATTAGCCTTGGTCCATCAGAGATGGTGAATATGTCAATGTAGAAAGCTCATACTAACAGAAGATGTCCCAGCTCAGTGAGATGGTGACTTTTGTAACAAATGAAGATATCATGGACCTGAAAGTTCCAGGAAATAATGAGTTTCCAGTAGCATCTCACAGGAATACTGTAATTAAAAGGTACTCCTGTATCAAATAGGTTATGTCTAAGAATCATTAGGGCTCAGATTTTCTTTCAGATATAATGGAACAATTAGGTTCCCCTGGTTAAGGCTCATAAGTTTGCGGGTATCAATGAGTTCGCAAACTACTCTTCCTTCCTGCTAACAGGAAGTCTGACTGGAGAGACATAGTTTACTGCTTCTGATGGAGCTGCCTGGTACAGAGCATTCCTCTGATTCAGGTGTAGCCATCATCTGCTTTCCAGTGCTTTGTGTTCAGCCTGAAAACCAGGGCCAGAAAAGGCCATCACTTCGTCCATTCTACTTCTCCAAGAAATGATGAAATGAAACTTTTCCATTCCCTGTGAACTGATTTCTGTCAACAGCCTTGGAGAATGCTTCAAAGATGTGAAAGAGATGACAGGAGGATATGCTGACAAGAAGGAAAAACGAGAGTTCAGAAAACATCACCTACATTGGAGGTTAAGGAACTACTGGCTTCTAACTGTCCCTCTCCCCTCTAATCCAAGTTGTTTTTTCAGGACACTAGATTCTTTTCAAATGACTCATTTAGTGGGGTGGGGGGCTACTTGGATCAAATGGATCTCACCAATAGCACAACTGTTTTGAAATTTAGCTTAAAAGTTTTGTTAATTGATTCTACCCTTCTCTCTTCATTAAATGGTAAACATAAATTAGGGTACAAAGAAAGCCCTGCATATTTGAAAGAAATATCATTGTACAAACTTCAGATTAAAGTGCTTCTATTTGCAGAACAGAAACAAAAACAAAACAACAACAATAACAAAAAAAAAAAAAAACACCTTAAGGGAATAGGACTTCATTAAAAAGAAAAGACCACAGGAAGTCAGTCATGTCTTGATGGGATGACAGGGACCTGAAGAAAGGACACCTTTCCACCAAAGGTACACACCTAATGAAACTCACTGAAAACCATTCTAGATTCATTTTACTCATACTAGAAGACCTTTAAAGTTGTTACATCTCAATTCAAGGAAGTATCAGCTTAGGGAGATGGATCAGCAGTAAGGATACTTACTATGCAAGTACAATGTCCTGAGGTTGAATCTCCAGCATCCTTACACAAGCCAGACAGGAGAATATGCCTGTAGCCAACCTTGGTGTTTTTGTTTGAGACAGGCAGATATAGGGAGCTCAATACCCAGGCATCCTAGGGAGAATGACAAGCTTCAGGTTCAGTGAGGGAACCTGTCTCAAGGGAATACAGTGAAGAACAATAAAGGGGGTGCCTTAACCTGGAATAGTCCTCTGGCTTCCTCAAGCTTGTTCAAGAATGACCATATATGTATGCAACATGTACACTCATGCGCGAGTGCATGCACACACACACACACACACACACACACACACACACACACTCACACTCACACAGACATGTAGACACACATACCACAAGATAAAAACAGAAAACAGAAACAGAAAATATAGGTTAAACAAAGGATAAAGAAAACAAAGGGGACAATTTCTGCATATGTGAAGTAGACATAGTCTTCGTGAGTTCTAGCCAAGACATCACTGTTTTCTTCTGTAATTTGATCATCACTCATAGCTTAATTTTTTGTCTTATCAATGGTCCTGAAAGTCTACATTTCCCTGTTGCTGCGAGGCATTTTTGGAAGATATTAATATAGTATAAGGCAAGAGTCTAACATTCAAAGAAAAATAAAGGAATTCATTTTTCCCTGGTATTAATGGCATTAGCAGCAATACAGGTGTAAAGTTTTAGAAAGATTTCTTTTTAATGTTTCAAGGCTACTGACAATAGGCAATACTATACAGAAAGCTATCAATTATGCACTCACACAAAACTGCTAAGAGGAAATCACTTAGGACCAAAGTAATAAGGTGTAGTTGAAGTTTTCTCCAGTCCTGCTAAGACCCAAGTAAACACACAGAGACTTACATTTCTTATAAACTGTATGGCCTTGGCAGGCTTCTTGATATCTAGTTCTTATATCTTAAATTAACCCATCTCTATTAATCTATAAGTTTCCACGTGGCTTGTGGCTTACTGGTACTTTTACATCTCGCTCCCTCTGTGTCTGGCTGGCAACTCCTGACTCAGCCTTCCACTTCCCAGAATTCTCCTCTCTCTTTGTCCTGCCTATACTTCCTGCCTGACTATGGGCCATTCAGCACTTTATTTATTAACCAATCAGAGCAACACATTCACAGCATATAGATATACACAGCAGTGAGGTGTGATCCTGGAAGGGCTCCTTGTTGGTAGATGGGGGCAGGAGGGAGAATCCCACAAAGGAAGACTCAATGAATTGTCAAGCAGTAATGTAAAAGTTACTCAGCTCAAACAAAGATGGACATTATAAAGTGAGAGACATAAATAGAAATGGAAAGGGAAGGCCATGATGGGGAACCAAAGAAAGCCAGGCATGCTTCATCACATTGAGTGACTTCTTTTAGAAATACCACATCCCTCTATAGAGAATTTATCGGCATAAATCCCAGGAAATACCGCCAATGTATTGCCTTGCCATAGGTATCAAACACAATTGGGAAGAGTATAAAAGCTCTTACCCAGCATTCAAATCTAACTTAAGACTTTTTCTCTACCAGAGAAATCTGGGAAAGTGATTGAACATTTTGAAAAGTATCAGTCTTGTTTGTCCCTTAATTTTATTCATTTGTGAAATTGTCACAATTTCACTGATTACTCATGATGATGATATAATAACTGACATGCATGCACAGTTCCTAACACATACAAAAATACTCTGCAGCTAAAATAAAACTTCACATATAAGGCTCTGGAATCATGGCAGAAGACGAGGCAGAGAAAGTGGAAGAGCTAGAGGACCAGGGAGATGTCGGATGTGAGACACTACCTTCTATAGATGACTGGGAGTAGAATCAGTGAGATCTCAACAATACGGTTATCCAAGATAGGCATGCAAAGTGACAAAACTAATGGAAATGTTATCACAGATAGGAGAAAATGGACAAGGCCCCACTTCTAGATGAAGAGCATAGACAAAGAATGGCTATCAAAAGAAGTCTTCTCCAGAATGAGTACCCTGATAGCTCATCTAATCCCAAGCAGTTATTTCTAAGCATAAATACATATGACCAACACTAATGGACTTGACAGGCTTTTTAAATGTACATATGCGTATTCACGTGGACGTGTGTGTAACAAGACTTTAAGAAGAGTTCAAAATTTGAGAGGAAGTTGGTGAGACATTGGGAGTTGGAGGAGGAAAGGGAGGGGTAGAAGCGAAGCACATATAGAGCTCATGTATGAAATTCTCAAAAAAATTGACTAAAAAATAATTCAAAAATGTGAACACTAATCCTGTGCCTGGAGCTAGTGGTCACACATGTGATCTCAGACACCAGTCACCACTAAAACTGTTCTGGTTATAACCCTTCAACACAGTGAGTCCGAAATGACCTCAACCTGTCAACTGTAATGTTGACATGGAATGTGGCGTGAGATTAGGCTGACTTGGCACAGCATTCCTGGGCATTTTAAAAAATGTGTTGTTAATTCTTTGAGAAATTTACACACTGCATTTTTTTTATCACGTTTACTCCCTTTCCCCCATCTCCTTCTGGTTTTTCCACCCCATTTCGTATCCACTCAACTGTGTGGCCATCCAGTAAGGTGTGTTAGACATATTGGGGTTCATAGCATTAAAGCAAACTAGCATTGTCTTATCCAACAGCTACCACATAGCAAGAGCTCCTTACACCTGCCTCTTCTCACAGTTTTTCCATTGCTTGGACTCATGGATAGCAAACTAGCTATATTGTTCTGATATATCAGAGCCCATCTTTCCCACCACACTTTCCTTCCTCCTGTTTAGCAAACGTTTCTTCATCCTTGAAAGCTACAGGGTAACTTTGTTCATTTTCCTCCCAACTCTTCTGCTGAAGATAAGATTGCAAGATGTGTTGTAAAACAGAGATCATCCTTATGTTTTATGTAATAAAATTATTGATCATGAAAAGAGAATAAATGGTGTTTAGCCGTAGACCCCCCATTCCCTAAGGATTTACTCACAGCAATAATAGTTACCAATAACTAACAGAGTTTCTGTGTTGCAGATTCCAGCCAGTAATGCCCTGTTCAAATGAATTTAGAGATTTTCCCAGCTTGTGTTCATATACTACAAAAGGGAAATAACCAAAATTACACCTACTTGTGTAGGAATTATCGACTTTAGCTTTGAAGTGCAAATGAGCTGAATGAAAACACACTTAGACTGCAACACAGAAACTATTGCTACCGGCTGACTGATGGCGCATTAACTGTCTCAGAAAAAAAGCCTGATGTTGCAAGGGATCTGCAGCACTAGAAACCCGTTATCCCACAGAGTGAACAAGGCAGTGGTGGTTTCTTTTTATTAAAATTCTCTACTTTCTCCTTTTCCTAGCAATTCAAGTTACCAATCTTCCATAGCCAACCCCGCCCCCCATCTCTCCTGCTACTGTTCTAAAAACTAGACATATGGACTCAAGGTAGGACACAGGCTACTGTAAACCAACCCTCAGTAAGTATTTATTTTGAATGAAAATTTTCACAGAAACCTTTACTGACTATATTCAATTTATGTAGAGTAATGCTTGACAACATGGATATATCTTCAAGGAAAACTCATGGAGCCTTACCAGACAAAGCAAGAGCCAGATAAGAGAGAACTGTTACATGATCATCCCTGTTTGAGGCTTGAAAAAGTGTTGGATTTTTGAGGTTGAGTGTTTAGGAAAGACTTAACAAAACACTAGTAGAACTTTTATTAACTGTGCTGTAAAGTCATAGATATTAAATGACTGAATGTGTCTGTTCACCACTTCCCATCTGCCATCTTGAATCTTGAAGAAGTCATAACTGAGATACGTTAAATTAAAGAGCCCCCAAGGACACACGAGGGTGTGCTACCCAGCAAAGATTGCTTCTCTGAGAAGGATCCGCCTCTTTGTTGAATGAGTGACAGCAGTGTTTTCCATCTGTCTTTTTTGTTTGTTTGTTTGTTTGTTAAACATAATACAAGCCGTCTCTTTTGTAAGAACTTTAAGAAGTCCTCACTCACCGTGTCTCTTTCTCACATCCTGGAATAATTCTCCGTGGTTTCAGAGAAGAGAAAAAATATTAAAAGAGATAAATATAAAGTTTCCTCTGCATTTCTATTTCCTGGCCCCTCTGTGAGGCAGAGTGGTCCTGTCCTTTTGTATGGGAGGGAGTTTGGTGCTAAGAATTCCAATACTACCATGACATGGCACAAGAAATCTCTTCTAGTTCCCTCCAGAGGCCTTATAATGCCCAATATAATGTTATTTTTACATAA
This sequence comes from Peromyscus nudipes, assembly GCA_902168325.1. Taxonomy (NCBI): domain Eukaryota; kingdom Metazoa; phylum Chordata; class Mammalia; order Rodentia; family Cricetidae; genus Peromyscus; species Peromyscus nudipes. Next base: position 24,333 of record CABHPH010150730.1, read on the forward strand.
CTAGTTATGCTGTGCTATTAAGGGAATAACAAGAAGTACTGTCTAGATAATCTCAATGCATATGTTATTTCTGGAGTTCACTATACCCACAGATATGTAGACTGCTGCTATGAATTATCTTGAGAATTTTGTTACTGAAATATCCATTTTTTTTCTTTTTGAACAAACATTCTTTCTCCAGAAATGGACTGAATGAAAGCTTGGATGCAGATTAGCATCTGCCCCAATAATAACACAAGGGAAAGGTCTGGATGCAATGAAATGCAGATAAAATCTCCACCATCTTTGGGGTTCATTGTTCTTTACCAAGTGTTTTTTAATCAGCTCCCTCACAGCACACATGTGCAAAAGGAACAAAATTCATTGGTCTTTGGATACAATTAATGGACCGATTCAAGTCTAAATAATTAGAAGGTATCAGTTCAGTGGTGCTGAAGTTTAAGTTTCTTAATAAAGTGGTAAATTTATCATGCTGTAAGATATAATGAGAAAGAAGGAAGGACAATGAAGCCATTTGACTACAAAATTTTACCAGAGTCATTCTTCCAGATAAGATAGACCTAAATCCCACCTTTTGCAGCTCAAAAATGGTTTCAGAAAAAGTTTTTACTATTATCATTGTTCAATTTCATGCGTCTCTGCACTTGAACTTCCAGCCAGGAGGAGGGCTACAACTGCCGGAAGTTTGATGTGTGTGTGTAATTTCCAGCCAATATTTGCAGACCTAGGAGTTTGGGCAACTTTTCCAAACTTGTGAGTGCTTATATGATTTGAGTCTCTCAACATTCTGAGATTTCTGTTTCCCAACCACAACCAAATTATAAACTAAGGCAGAAGAAGAATGGAGCACAATTTCAGAAGTTATTCTCCATAAAGACTCGATCTCGTGGGCCTCTAGTTTTCTGTTATTTTCCCTCTCTAGTCTGAATATATATTGAACATATATGTGCAACATTAAAACTAACTATGATGTATATTATCAAAAGTGACCCATGTTTCTTATGAAAAGGTTCCTTATGAAGTCTACTTGAATGAATATTCTGTTTAACAGGAAAATGTATATGCCTAGTCATTACTCCAGCACAGGTATGCCCCTTAGAGATCATGTTAAAGTATTATTTAATTTCGCATGGTTTAGAAGGTACCTGCATTTCCAGATAACCAGATTCAAGTTTCTCAAGTCAAAAATCAGCTGATTTTGATACATGGTGATGACAGATCTTCCTAGACTGTCCCATCACAAAATTCTAAATAGCATGAACCATTGCTGTACATAGCACACTATAATTCTAGGCTTTCTGTAATTTATATTAGAACTTCAATTTCTTAGTTTAACACTTTATTTTTATTGTCTATAATTTCTTGCAGTTGTCTGTCTTTGTGGTGATATTTTCTTTTGTATTAAAATGTTATATTTTAATAAATAAAGTTGCCTAGGGGTCAGAGCTATTAACAAGCCATAGCCAGAGTCTGGCGAACAAGTAGTGATGAGGCAGTTAGGCAGTTGGGCTTACAACCAATGAGAAGGCAGAACAGAATTCTATAAAAGGACAACCCCCCTTTTGAGCAGAGAGTCGTTGCTTCAGGGAGTGACTAGCGAACTGAAAGCAGTTAAGGCTCTTAGCTCTGACCTCTTCGGCTTTTCTCTTTACTTGGATAGTTTGTTTCTTTTTTAGCTACTAAGTTACAACAACATGTCTTCCCAATTAAAAAGGGAAAACCTTCTATCTCTTTTCAAATTTAAAACTTGAAAGAATTGAGATATGAGAAGGCAAATGTCAGCCATGGTTGTTCAGTGTAACTGATTTGCCCAAGTACCCATTGTTAATGCTTGGGATTTTATGTCAGGGAATTTATATTTGAGAAGGAGCTGATTTCTGTGTCTACATTGAGAAATGGGCTTATATTCCCAAGTGACTGGATTGCTGTACAGTACTCTCTTTGTATGCACCTGAGTCTATGGATAGTATACATCTGTGTTAGGAGGCTGTGATTTTAAAAGCCCCATTGCTACACTTTAGGAGAAAGTAACTGAGCCCACACGCACACACAGATATGATGAAAAGGAGGCTTGCGAGTGCAGATCTCTCTCTGTATACTTTATATGACATTTCTACAACTTCCTCAACATTTTAAGTACAATATTAGAGTCTCTTCATATGGCAACAACTATAATCTCCAAACAGCTAAAATCGTGACAAGACAATCATGACTTCTGATGTCAGTTTGGGTTCAAATACCGGCTCAAATCCATTTAAAGCTTGATGCTATTAGCATACCTTATGCACGAAACACATTAATTTGTCCATTAATACCAGTAAGCTTGGTATGCTCTCTACTATATACCAATCATCAATCTAAATGATTCATTAGCAGATATCAATTAGCAGATTCTTACATCAACCATTATAAAGTAGGTACCTCTACTTCACAGCTCAGGAAACTGAGGATCTGAAGTAAAGTAATGTTTCAGATGTTGCATACTTGGCAAGTAAGCTGGCCAAACTGTGAACCTGAACAGTGTTGCTTCAAATCCCATGTTACTGATCATGAGCATAAACTATAATTAGGAAATATGAAGTGGCTTTTAAAAAAATTATTGAAGCTGTATTGTCAGAAGTGACAAAGGAAGTCCATTCTGGTCACTTTGGAAGCTGCTGGAGATATCTACCACACTGATCAGCTACCACAGAGACTGGACAGATGGAGACCAAAAGGCTGCTGCAGGTTCCTAGGAATGGGGGCAGCAATACAAAGGTAAGGAACAGAAGGAGGACAAAACAATGAAGAGAGTTTTCAGTCTGAAGACAGAGAAGGCTCTGGCTCCAGCATGTAAAATGAGTAAGCAGAGAGGGTGCTGAAGAGGAGAAGGACAAGGTGACAGAATATTAAAACTCTCTCATTATTCACATTTGTCATCCCATGATCTAAATTCACTGTGGGTAGATCTCTATAGTCCATCTCCTCTGCATCACAGTGATCATACTGCAAATGGCCAACCATTGTCACATTTCAGACACACCTACCTCCGCCTCTGAGTCATCTCTCTTAAGATAAATGAGGCAGGCTCCTGAATTTTAGAAAAACACACACAGTGAACCAGTTAAATTTTTGAATGATTATATTATGCATTACACCTTAAATTTGAGTTTGGGTTTTTGAGGAGCAAGGCTGAGTTGAATGAAAACCATAACAATTTTAAACACACAGAAAACATACCACATGCACATGTGCACACACACACACACACACACACACACACACACACACGTACACACATGCATCTTCCCTTGACTACACAATACTACAAGAAACAAATTAAATATTTCTTACGCGTTTAGTACTCTCCAGCATGGTACAAAATTTCTACTACCTTACTGAGAATCTTTTTTTTTTTTTTTAGTTTCATTCTGGATCATACACCTCTTAATATGAGGATGATTCTGTGTCATTCTTTGAAGCAGCAAGTTACTATCTGAACCTATATCCAAGACTTACCTAATTCTATGGACCTAAATCATGCTGTCACTGCTCAGGGGAATTAAAATTGCACTTTTTAAGTTCAGTGAAACATGCCCTTCTTCATCACCATTCTGGGCCAATAATTGTGAAGAACTTAACAGGATAATCATGGTCACATAATGGTGTGATATGAAAATAAAATGTACACACATTTCAGTTCTTTGTTTTAACTTTATACTATAAACTATGTGTGTGTGTGTGTGTGTGTATACACCATGTGCATGCACATACATGCATGTATAGTAGGTTTTCAATTTACAGTAAGACTTCAGATATTCAAAAACAAATATACATAGTAGAAAGAGGTCCACATGATGAAAATCTATGCATCTATTTTCTGGTCTATTATACAATCTTTTTTTTTAAGAGTTAAAAGCCCAAGAGGTCAGAGCACTAGCGAATAGCCTTTAGCTTACCAGCCACGGCCGTCCTTCCCCTGAGAAAGAGACCTACTTCCTGTGTGTCTGTATTTTTATTGACTTTCTGTTCTGCCTTCTCATTGGTTCTAAACCCAACCACATGACTTCTTCGTCACTGCCTGTCTATACAGACCTCCAGGTGTCTATGGTTGGTATTTGGATTAAAGGCATGTGTCACCAAGCTGGCTGTGTCCTTGAACACACAGACTTTGCCTACCATGTGATCAGATTAAGGGTGTATGTTACCACTGCCAGACTTCTGTTAAATGGCTTGCTATTAGCTCTGAACCCCAGGCAACTTTATTTATTAACATACAAATAAAATCACATTTCAGCACAAATAAAATATCACCATATCTCTGTTCTAATAAAAGACAAAAGGAAAAAAGTTATAACTAATATAAGAAAACCTATATACAATAAGTACAATAACTATATACAATATATACAAGCAATAAATACCTAAACAATGTCCAGTCCATTTGCATTTGACAAACTAAGAGAAAATAATTCCGTTATCTATCCTATTTTGGTAAGTCCAAAATGTACCGGATTCACTTTTTATCCTAACTTATATTACTAACAGAACTATTTTATAATTATTATTGCAAAATAATTCAGATATCAGAAGGAAGATAGTACCACACAATTCTGTTCAGTAGATACTATCATAAGAAACAAAATGTTTAATTACTGGAAGAATACATCAGGAAAATAAAACAAACCTATGGGTAAAGTGCTCTTTGTGGATGCTACACGAATGGTTAAAGATGACAGTCTTCCAGGCCATCTTCATTTTAGCCTGCTCGCAACAAGGGTTTCCCCATCATGTATTAACATTTTCTTCTTTCATGAGATTTTTTGGCCATTAATCCAGTCTACCTCTGGACCAAAACAGCTGTGAAAAAGCTGTCGATTACCATGGCCCCATGCAAAATGAGTCCCTAAAATAATAAAGCATTGGATTCCCTGCTTGCAATGGATGTGAATATGTTACTTTTCCTTCTATAATTTGAGGATTATCACAAAGTACTAATGCTCTAAACAGTCATTTTGAACTTTATGAAAACATCTTATGTTTCTTGTGATTGTTGACTATATTTTAAGACATCATTTTAATTTTTCTTGGTTTGATCTCATCAAGAGTTGGCAGCTATCACTGGGCCTGCTTGGAGAATATCAGTTACAACAGAATGATACAAAAGGCTAGGAACAAAAGACTGTGGGAACAGAGACCTTCTAAAGTTTTGTTTTTGCTGTGAATGTACATGCAGAGCCTTGATAGTGATGAGTTGCAGCACATACTGCTATCTAGGGATTTGATTATTTCAAGGCTACTTGATTAATAAGAAGCATGTTACCTGGTGCCTTCTGTCAAAGCTAAATTGGTAATTCTTTTCAAAGGATCTGTAATCGTGAATAGCTTATAGAATAGAATATTCTAAAAATAGATTTACTTGAAAAAAGTGGCCCATGTTATGTATGTGTATTTCTAGCCTTGAAATCTGATGATATGAATACCCCCTGGGATGGAAGAAATTGACAGGAAGGAACTGCAAACTAATGCCTGGGATATTAAGAAGTTCAATATTGAAACTATTCTTAGTCTACACGAGCTTGCCAATGTTATATTTATACCTGAATTCATAGAGGAACCTGAGACAATAGAACTGCCTAACTTCAAAGTTCAGATGTTACTCTGTAATGGCAGAATTAATTTCCTTGATGGCTAATCCATCACGCCTAAGTGTGATGCATGTGGTATCAAACATGCGTGTATCTGCTATCATTAATTGTGGCATATTGTCACAACTGATAAGGAAATCCAGGAAGAGTGAAAGAAACAAGGCTGTGATATTGGCAGTTTAGCCTTCTCCTCCCGTAAGCCAAGGCAGGTACCGCCAGACTGCCAAAATAAGAGTGGGCCCTTGTGATTCGCACTGGGAGGAAAAGACAGGCTTCCAGAAGCATAAATCACCAGACCAGTCATGCTCTCCATTTGCAAAGCTGCTGCTTATATTGTGAGATAATGATTGATAGGGCCTAAACAAATGCTTGGAGAAATCAGGGAAGGTGCAGGCACTTAGGTGTGACATTTGGCCATGGAAATCTGCAGGGAACAGGCCAGCTGGCGATGAGGCCTTTCTGAGGAAATTAACACAAACGCATTTAAAAGAAGAGCAATAATGAACTCTGGGTTAAATGACATCCAGGTAAAATGGCAATTATGGATACCAGGTAGTCTGTGTGCCAGAGAGAAGAAAATGGGAAGAAATTGGGCAATAAAAACTATTTGGGTGGATTTCATTAAGAAAAGGGCATCCTTTAAGGCAGCCACTCTAATAAAAACAACATTCAGTTAAGGAGGTAGAAGTTTCAAGAGATAAAATGCAGAAGAAAAAGTCTTGGTAAGTTTTACTTTGAATCTAGGCTCAACTGGAAACAGAAAAGGATGTGAGTTATTGATACATGTGATATATCCTATGAAAATTCAACGTATGTGGGAAGAAGGCTTGTGTAATGTTATTGGAGCTAAGTGGTCCTTCTCTTCCTTCTCATGCTCCTCCTTCTTCTTCATGAAAATAACTCACGTATAAAACTATAACACAGTTATCCCAAGGCAGCTGCTCAAACATTTGCCAAGTCCCAAACTCTGTACATCTCAATGAACTCCTTTACATTTTGAATGATCATTCTAAAGCTAAGGAGCTCCTAAGGTATACGTTTTCTCTAGCAACTACACGTATATGAACTTACCTATCACACTAAAAAAATACTTATAATATGACAGATTTGGAACTTGGAAAAGAGTTATCTTCATATATTCTTTTGTTTTTTTTTTTAATTTTCTATTTTCTATATTCTGTCCTTATCACCAAAGTTGCACTTCCATGGACACCTTTCTCAATGTTTCATTATATTCAAACTTACACCTAATCTGTTTGTATATATGCATGGAAAATAGGCTTGGATCTCCATGTATGGGGAAAACATGAATTTCTGTTTTCTTTCTAAGTTTGGATGACCACACTTAATATTACCCATTCTAAGCCCCCAAATTTTGCAATTTCATTTTTCTTTAGTGCTCAATAGTATTCCATTTCAGATACGTTCCAGTTTATATGTGTAGTCTTCTTAATGCAATCCCAGCATACCTGTATGAAAATCCTCTTTATGCTAAGGCTATATAATCAAATATCAAAAAAATAGGCTTCATTTTCTTCTAAGGGGAATTGGGCACTGTGTATATGAAAATCATTGCCATGACTGCTACAAAAGAACCACCTTAAGACCGGGTAATGAAGGTCTGTGCATTGAAACCCTGTTACCCTTGGCAGTTGTGAAAATCTCAGTCATTACACAACAATCTCATTTTACCTCCCTTTTAAGCATGCATCTCCCATGAGGTCAATTCCATTTGCTGTCTTTTGTATCTTATGATATTTGTTTTCTCTGCTACTTTTCCCTGGTTTCCCACAACACTTGGGCTCATTCACTACTTCCCACAAAGGTATATCCAATTTCTTAAAACTCCCCCATTCTTGGCTTTGCTTCTTTAAGTTGAGAGAATATGGAATTTGCATATAGTGGCAAATCCAAATGATTTAAGCTATTTAAAGCTTGGTACAGTCATTGCCTCAGCAGATACTCCTTTCTTATGCTCCCATATAGTTCTTAAGGTATTCTCATTATGATATCACAATGGTTCCTGTATGTTAACATACAATTAGTATTTCTATGTCATGAGAGAGAAGTCCACTTTTTCCATGTCAAATCTTTTTTCGGCTGGTATGGTCAGGTTTTGCATTCTGCCCTTGAACAGTCTACAGTAGCATAAGAATCTATTTAGTTTCTTGGAGTCTCTGCCTTTCAGTGTACATTGTCTCAGTTTGGAATGTGTTGGCACATGGTGATGGCCTACTCAGAGAACTTCCTCAATCAGTAGATGTGAGAAAAAAAATAACTGTCCTCTAAATCTGCTGCAGACAATCCAGTAGAAGGTGATGTGAGAAGTTCATGAGCTTTAGGAGAAATGGTACCTGGTGAGTTGTAAGTCAGTCCCTAAGAATAGCAGTATTTGCTCAACAAATTGAATTTTAAAACTGTATCTCACTTTCTCCATCTATCTTTCTTTACTATGTAAGAAAGGATCAAGTGGTCAGCAAGGCCCAGATAATTTTTACATGAATTGCAATTTCCTTTTTGTGTGAAAATCTTGTGGTGACATCATTTATCTCCCTAACTGCTGATAAAATTGCACAAGACATAATCAAACCAGATACCTTATGCCTGTGATGAACATAAGTTATTAAGAGGGTCAAAAAATTCTTTCATAAAGGACCTATGAAAACTCAGAGGGTAAGAAACAAGGAAGTCAGACAAAGGGGAAGAGGGAAAATTGAAGGAAAGAAGAGGAGAATCAAGGGCAGGGGAGGGAAAAAGAGAGGAGAAAGGAAGGAGACAATGTGGAAACAGCATAAGACATTCAGGTAGCACAATTCGTTAAGCTCCGTTCTCTTCCAAGGCAGTTAATCAAGTAAAGAAAATTAACAGGATGAAGATAGAACAAGGTTTATTGCAAGTCTTCAACAAACCTGCTATTTGTATTCCCAGAGGCCTTCCAGGTCCTAGTTTCCAAACTTCTAGCAGGATGTAGCAGCAATCTTGAATGTTGTACTCTGGTGTGTGGATGCAAGAGATACATGAATGTTCTAGGTTCTATGAATCCCCCTCAACAGTTATCGTTTATTTAGGAACTGTTTACTATAGCCATCATCATAGACATGCTGAATTAGAAAGGAAATATCCTTCCCATGTACATATGAAGAAATCTCAAGAAAGTGTGAATAGCACTGTGCATTCTGAGGGCAGACTCATCCTTTCATTGTGGTCTGGCCATGTTGGCAGGTGGGAAAAACTCGGACATTCTATACCTAAAGCATTATAAGGCACTGAATTTCCACTTTCAATGGTAAGAAATCAGTCATCACAGCATAAACTGTCACCATGGTGTCATAGTATAAGGAGACGAATTAGAAGTATAAAAATGAAGAAACAATAGCTAAAACAGAAGGAATCTTACCAAGGGATAAGATACCAAGAGAGAAATGGAAAGCATTTTTTCCTTATTTTTATTCCCCTGTCATGACTTAGCCTTTAAAGGTAAATCATTCTTTCCAAACACAAACAATAAAATGAAGGAAAACATAAGAGGGCAATTATAGCCCCACAGTTCATGATAGGTACAAGAAAGGGCACTTACTAAGGTTTTGAAATATATAGTGACCTTGCCAAAATCAGTAATCTGAAAATCTCCACAATCAAACAATTAGTTTAATGTCACACCAAGTCTTTCAGATCATGAGTGTTAACCTTAACTTCACCATAATGTTAATTAAAATTTGACCTTAAGTAAATCTCCCTGCTGTTAGAATTATTCAGGAATAAATGAATAAACTAAAATCTGACAGGGAAGAATAAAACTATGAATTTTCCAACTCTAAAATGACTTTACCAATCCAAACTCAATGAATGTATTCTTGCCAATGCCCATATCCAATGTCAAAATTCTCTCAGAATTTATACTGAAAAAGGATTGCCAAGGTGATTTATTTTGCAATGTCTAAAGAGCCTCATGAATGGATGTAGTATGACCCTTAACCACATTCAATCTTCTCAGACCCCCCTTTCATTTAGTGCATGATGTTGGCATCAATTGAACAATATTCTGACCTTTTGTAAAGGGCAAATATAATACTACATGAGCTTGGTTTGCTGAACTTTAGACTCCTCTGAATTGTAGTGTGTTGAAGAGCGACTGCTTAGATTTCATATATAATGTCATGGCAAAATTAATGATTCATTTCTTATAGGAATTACAAAGTTTTCCTTTAAAAACAAGTTAAAATATATATCATTTAAGCTTGAGCATTCAGACCTATTGTTGAATCAGCTGCCCTCAGGATAAGCAGAATGGGTTTGAAAAGAACACATTGATTGGATCAAGAAAAATATGCAAGATCAAAGGCACATGGCTCATGATTTCACAGTGAGAACAGGAGTGGCTATAGGCAGAAACAGGAACTCAAAGTATATTCTTGATACCTGTCACTTATTTTTTCTTCTCTGCCCCAAATCCATGCTCTGTTCCTTGCATTACACACTTCTTTTTTTCAAAGCTGATTTGCCCTCATTGAAACTTATATCTTCAGCATTTCATCCTTTAGGTTTTGAAGCATTCCAAAATCAGGAGAATTGTGATTATCAGGAACAATTATGATAAACCTGATTCTTTCATCATCTTCATCTTGCTCAATCTATCATCCCAATTCTTATCTCACTCCTGTTTCACAATTTACAGAACACCATTAAATGCCCACCTTCAGCCTGTGAAGGCTGTGTTAATAATATGCTCATTTTGAATGTGATGTTGATAATGTACTTCTAATTATCATACCTGACATAAATGCTTAATAAATACTAGCTATTAGTTTAATTTAATTTTCTTATCTTCCATTACACAGTAGGAACTGTGTATTTAAGAGAGAGACAATTCTCCCCTTTATGTGGCTACTGATGCATTAAAGACGGAACCAAATGTGAAAATCAGATCCAATTCACCACCATAGTAATCCATTCACCAGCATTTATTGACACTGTTGTACAAAATGTCAAGTGAAGCAAGATGAGAAAGACAAAGAAATAATTAAGTCTTCTTCTAAGCCAGCAAGTTTATAGTCTGACCTGTGAGTCAAGATATACGTATGAGATTTTGAAAAAAGGGGCATAAAGATCCTGAGGTAACAGAGGTAGCATCCTTAGTGAATACTTGGTTGAAAATGGGTCAAGTCAAAAAGACAGATTTCAGAGGAGGCCATCACAGATGACAGCACTTGGGAGAGGTATATGCAGAATCAAGGGAGTTACTTAGTATGCAGGTAGTCGGGGCTCTTGTAGCTCACAGGAGGTTTGTGACCTGGAGGAGGCTGAGGGGCTCATGCCTTTGACTATGGCTGTTAAGCTGAAGATGCTTCTGGTTATCTTTATCATCAAAGCTCATTTGACTGATTCAGTCAGTGGTAGGGTGATTTGAGAAATAAAAAATATGTCTCCAGATGTGGGGACAACCTCAGAAGAACCATGGAAGGTAGGCCTGTATCTCTCTAGCCAAGAAGTGAAACTACTCTGGGTTTTAAAGCATTAACTTAACCCACCTCTCACATTAGTGGAGAGAAAGCCATCTCAGAACTATCTGTCAAAATAGCGTATAACCAGTTCTATGCTAAAGCATTATCCAAATAGAGAAGAGATGACTCCTGGCCACAGGGATCACCATTGTTAAGCATCAAGACCTGAGGTGTGTGTGGGGAGGTGAGGGGGTGGGGACGACGACCTATAACAACAGTGACAAAAGTTGAATGACATCTGACTATTATCTATCCTAAACTAATATCTCATCCTGAATAAGACTCTCCTTTTCGGTTTACTCTTGTTATGGTGTAGTCCATGTCATACTTGGTTATACCAATGATTTAGCAAACCTGTATGTGACATGCTTAGGGCGACAAGTAACACAGAACTACAGGAGTAAAAGAAGACAGCAACACACACAGAGTGGTTATGCATTCTTCTGTTCCTAAGGCCTTTGGTCATAGAAGGTGTCCACCCCCATTCCTGTTGAAAGCAGGTAACAACTGCTTACGTAGGGAGCTCGGAAAATAAAAGCCCAATTATTACCTATCTCAGCAATTGGTATCTGTAGTTATGCCTATTGCCTAGCATGTTCTTATTTAATTGATGTACATTGTTATGCTTTCATTTTGCTCGCAGTGATGTGCCTGATAATAAGAAAGTTATCTTTTGAGCATCTCACAGGATTCTGGGGTCACCAAGACAAGCTTTCTAGCCTTATACGGTGGTTTCTGGTTTATGTGGCTTCCCAGACTCAAACTTACACTACAGTGAAACCTAATATTTCTTGATGACTGAGAAATAAAATTACAATCAAGGGAAACACAGGAGGAAGAGGTGAGAAAAAAAAGAGGTGTCTGTTTGCAGAACAGAGCAACCCACCCCTACTTTCTCTTAGTTATGAAGCTGGAAAAAAATGACAAGGTAATAAGATTTGGACCAATAGGTCTCAATAAAAAAGAGAATGAAACTATATTTTATGGACCAATTATGACTTGCACTCTCAGTTCAAATTGTCTCCCACCTCTACTGCCCCTGCAGTATGCTCTGTGTTACTCAGATAAATATCAGCCTCAGCTTCCCCTCTCACTTCTGCTTGAAGACCTCAGCTTCCTTTGTGTCTGCTTCAAATAAAGAAGGAAAAGGGATATAAGCTTGGTTGAATCTTGCCTGATAAGTCTGCTTACACACTGGAGGCACAGGGCAATTACTGAAAGAGACCAAGTCCTTCTAAACATATATGAAGTAGCAAAAACTGTTAAGTCACTTAAGAAATTTTATTTGGTTTAATCTTACCAAATAATTGTTTTATTCCCTTCACTTTTATTCTCATAGGTGAAAAGCCCATAAAAGTTTAGAATTTGAATAAAACACAATCAGTAATAGGTCTTAATGTTGTGACTTACTGTCAGTATTGTCTCCCCCAACACACCAATGAAACAATTATATACCAAATTAATTATGGGTATAACTTTTTAAATCAAAGAATCATTGGATGTCCCTTCCTTTCTCTTTACAAGCTCCCAGGTACTCAAGATTCTGTATT
>CABHPH010150731.1:0-46324 GCA_902168325.1 Peromyscus nudipes
AAAAAACAAAAAAAAAAAAAAAAAAAAAAGCCAGTCCAATCTGAAGCACAGGTGCTTTTGGACTTGTGCTACTGGGAAGCAACAATACTTCTAGGGAAGTTTAGTAATGGAAGAAGACGACTGTTTCTTAGTGTTGAGACAGCCTTGGATGCAGGTCACAAATGGAACAGATCAAGGCAACGATAGAACTCATGGTGTGGCATGGTCGGTCTCCATTTGTGCTCCCGTGAACCTTAATTTGAACAACAAGTCTTGCTTGGGAAATGGGGTTTGCCTCACATCAACCCTCAGCTGTCGTTTGGCAAGGAGGAGACGAGGATGGCAGGCCAGGGCATGTGGGGCATACAGGTTCAAGCAGGATCCCACCAGTCTGGGTGGAGAGTTCCTCCAGACTGAAGTACTAGTGGGTGAGTTTACATCTGCAGCAAGCATGGGCTTCAGAAGTTAGGGTTGTCTTCAGCCTCGGTTTCACCAGAGAGGATGGTGCTACTTGACAGGAAGTGGCCACATTTCCTGGGAGTCACAGTCCCTCACAGTTATGCTAGGTGTCAGCGGTTGACCCAGCAGAGGACAGGCAAAGAACCAATATTAGTTCCTTGTCTCGTGCTGTGACAGAATATTCAACAATGCCGACTCAGAGAGGGAAGGGCTTATCTAGGGTCACAGTGGAAGAAGGGATGTGGTCCATCGAGGCAGGAAGGCGTGGTAGCAAAAGCCGCTCTAGGTGTGGTGGCAGCTGGTCCCATTGTAGCCGCAGGAAGTTGAGAGAGAGGGATGTTGTGCTGAGCTGGCTTTCTGTTTTTTTCTCCTTTCTATTCAGGCTGGGCACCCAGCCCATGGGATGGTGCTACACGTCTCTGGAAATACCCTCATAGATAATGCTTAGAGGTGTGTTTCCCAGGGCATTGTAATTGAATCAGGTTGACAATGAAAATGAACTATCACTGCTCTGATATTAATGGGCAGGTCCCCAGTCCTCAAAGAGATGCTCAGTGGAGCCAAAGAACAACCATGTCTATATAAGGAGAGGGTCATATGATTGGGATGAAATGGGTGGGGGACTAGTGGAGAATACAAGCTGTGTGTTGGTAGGTGTCTGTGTCTTAGTTATGGTTTCGATTGCTGTGATAAAAACACCAAGACCAAAAGCAGCTTGGGGAGTAAAGGGTTAAGTTTGTAGTCCACCATCCAGGACCTGGAGGCAGGAACTGAAGCAGAGGCCATGGAGGAATGCTGCTTACTGGCTTGCTCACTCCAGGGCCACCTGCCCATGGGTGGCACCATCCACAATGCTCCGGGTCCTCCCACATCCATCACTAATTTAGAAAATATTCCTACAACAAGCTTGCTTACGGGCCAGTTTTGTGGTAGCCTTTCTCAATTGAAGTTGCCTCTTCCCAGGTGACTCTAGCTTGTGTCAAATTGGCAAAAGAAAACTAGCCAGCACAGTCTGGTCCTGGTGAACCCTTCCTGTCTCAGCTTGGGGTTAGGGCTGGGCAGAATAAATAGCTCCAGCATAGGAGGCACCCGAAACCAGCTGCCCAGAGACTAACAAGAAGCAGGGTCCTGATAAAGTTAACCTTCAAAGTGTTCCTTCTTCCTCAGGCAGCAGAAATGCCATAAAAGATACAGTACCTCGTTATATTTGAATTTCAGAGAAACCATGGGTGTTTTTTTTTTTTAAATTCCATGTCCCAAATACTGTAGGAAATGTTTTGTAGTTGATCTGAAATTCAAATTTAATTGAGTGTCCTGTATTTTTATTTGCTAAATCGAGCGACTGTAATTGGAAGGCAAATTAAGACAGAAGCTTCTAAAGGGGCCCTGGACTTCTAATGCATCTGCTTCCTGGCCATCTAATGCAATCGAGGCTGGTGCGAGCCTGGCGTTTCTCTCCCACCTGCCTGAGAAGGTCCATTCTGGGTCAGCTGTAGACTGTGGGCAGGAGCTGGCGCGGTAGAGCTGATGCGGCCGAAGAGTGGGGGCGCTCCTGGCTGAGTGGAGGGAGGTTGCTGATGCAGGTTTGCCAGGAGGCTAGGCTTCCCTAGGGCGCAAGCTGCTGTGCTCGGCTCACCTTCCTTAAAAAGGTATTCAAAGTGTGGGTGGACCTCTGAGATAGCCTCTGGTGACTTGTAAGATGTGGCCTCTGGGATGTTATCTACTCCTGTGAATGGTTGCTGATGTTTCCTTTAGGTGAGACGTTCTGCTTTGCAGAGTGAGGAAGTGAGGAAGCGAGGCTCCCAGAAAACAGAGAGATGAATGACCGAGGGTGGAATCTGGCACTAAGACTGTGACTCAGGTCTCTGGCTTCCTGTCACCGTAAAGTCCATGGGCTCAGAAGAGCCACTTGGGTAATACTCTTCCCCTTGATAACTGAGGCACTGTGAGTCAGGAAAACTGAGAGAGGCACTAGACCTCTCCACTGAGGAGCTGGATCCGTCAACACAGACAGAGCATCTCCCCTTGGCAGGTGGCACATTCATTCTCATCACCAAGGATATCCTGTCATCCCAGTGCACATGAGTCTGGGGACGAGAGGTGGGGAGCTGAGTGATGTGTTGTTATTTTTGAGTTGAAAATGAGAGATAGTGAAGGGAATGTCCACTAAGCTGTTCCTGAAATCTTTGTCACTTAGCTGTCATTTTTGAGCACAGGGAAAGACATCCTCTTAAAACAATCAATATAAAGCCTTTATTTCAGTGACTGGGTGTTGAAGAGGTGCTTTGCCGGGGGAAGATGTCATGGTCTCTGAACCCACAGAGGCAATGTCAACAGACCAGTAAATGGAGAAGGGGTTTTGGACCTCTGCCTGGGACATTTTAGATTTCCTCATCCCATGATTTGATTAGGGTTCTTCAGAGACTCGGGGCTAGGGTATGAGAGGGGTGGGGGAGATGGAGAGGGAGAAGGGGAAAGGAAGGGAGAGGAAGAGGGATGGGGATGGGGAGGAGGAGAGGAGGGGGAAGGGAGATGGAGAGGAAGAGGGAGAGGGAGTGGCAGAGAGAGGGAGAGGGAGGGACTTATTTTAAGACATGAGCTCATGCAGTTGCGGGAGGTGGGAAGCCTGAACTTTATGGAACAGTCTGGTAGTTCAGATAAGACTTATGTTGTAGTCTTGAGTGTGAATCCCACAGGCCAGGAGCCAGGCTGGCAACCCACACAGAGTTCTATTCTCTGTGTTGCTCTCATGAGGCAGTCTTCTTTCACGGAGAAACCTCTTTGTTCCAAGGCCTTTGAACTGATGATATAAAGCCCACTACATCGTGGAGGGCAATCTTCTCGACTCCAGGTCTACTGATGATAAATGTCAATAACATGTAAAACTTTCTTCACGGCAACATTCAGACAGGTGGACCAAACACACAGGCTCCACAGCCCAGCCCAGTTGGCACATAAACTTCACTATGGTGTCTTCCCTCAGTACCAACTCCTTTCACTGTGTCTGTTCCCCTCTGAGTACTATGCTGCCGTCTTGGGTGAGAAGAGAGCCGAGGAAGGGAGTGAGCATCCAGATACTGGAGTAGGCAAAGTTGGAGCAGGTGGAGGGACTTCTAAATTACTCATTCCGCCGCCTGCACCCAGAAAACGTCTCACCAGGGTGGTTTCTCTGAGGGGGTGCAGCATCTATGCCCCCCCGCCCCGCCTTATATTTTTATTGCAATGCTGTTCCCGCTGCTCTACCTCCTTTGTTCATATCCTGTTTAGTTATGCTCAGCCTGTGGCTTGGGATGAGCTTGATGCAGAGAAGAGTCCCATAGATAATGAGATTCCCCCAGACCTGACCAACTATGATGGCAGATTCTTACCTCCCCGCAAGAAGGATGCATGTCCATGGTTTTAAATATAAGTATCTAGTTATAATAATTTTATATTTGCAGAAAAGTAGCTAAGAAAATGCAGCTTTTCTGAGGCCTCATAATGGACTTGGGTGGAAACTGCCACAGGTGCATCCCTGTTTCATTCAGATAGCATTTGGATCTTACCAGTTCCCTGTGGACTTTCCTTTATCGTTCCAGGAGTCCACACAAGATCCCATGGTGTATTTGGTCCTCAAGCTTTTCAAGGCAGTCTCGTCTGGGTGCCACTTGATCTGTCTCGTGCCTCTCACTCTTCCCTCTTCCTCTCCCCAGTCTGCCTGTCTCTGGTTGAAGAGTCACTGATTGAAAGCCTCTGGTGAGGGCTGTTGATCTCTGTGCAGAGGCCCCACCGACCTTGGTTTCTCTTCCCTCGTGCATGCTGGGAAGGAGGCGGCCCCCTTGGCTGCTTGGTAAATATTTTACAGCATCTAATGGAATCAGGTTGTTTACTCTGCAGGAAATAGAAAGGCATTAGTTAAGGAAAGTAACAAGCTGGCTGGTTGCTGACACTTCAGGTTTAGTGAGAGGCCTGGGAGCTTGAATGATTTTCTTTTAAGGAGCCCTGATGCAGTCCTCCATCTAGAGCTTTCCAAATGAGAAAGACTGTGGCTACCAAACCCCAGAGGACCAGGGCATCGAAGCCAATCTCTAGCCCACTGGGACCTTGCAGGGTTCCTGCTCACTTCTGTTGCCTGAATGAGCTTCATGACCCCTAAATTTCACCGCTTGGTCTCTTCCTCTCCAGAATAACTTGCCATCTTTATTCTCTCTGGGAAATATTCACTGTGGAACTGTGAACTCAATTGAGTCTGCCTCCTATGGGGGTTCCACAAACTGTGCCCATCAACACAGCCCCTTGCCCATCAACATAGCCCCTTGCCCATCAACATAGCCCCTTGTCCACTAGAACCATGGCTTTATTGACCATAACAGGATGGATGGTAGTCAGCATGTGACCCAGAGATGGCGAGACAAGTCTCTCTGATGTGGTTGGAGGGAGAACCCACATGTCCACATCACTGTCCACTGCACCTGTTTTCTGCTCCCTCTGCCCTGTCTCCCCAGACTCCTGGTCCTACTCTCTTCTAAACCTTCCCCCCCACCCCCACCACCCCAAGAGTTTCATTTTGCAGAAGAGCAAAATAAAAATGTTTATTATTTAAACCAAAGCATATAAAGGCTGTCGTAAATGGTTCTGGTGCCATTTACAAGCTGTGTGTCGTAGTAAAGTTTAATGTGAAATCAGAAGGGAATCCAGGAGGATCTGCACAGAATCCCGAATGAAGGGGAAATGGATTTTATGGACCTGCAGACTTGGAGTATGGGCCTTTCTTTCAGGTCTGGCTATTTTGCCTGCTGCTCCAGGAAACGTGCTATTTGCTCTAGTCCATTCAGACCTTCCCTGGGGCTCTCTCTGATTCTTCCCAGACTGAGTCTCTACCTCCTTTCAATGTACCTCTCTCCCCACTCGATTAATTCTATGAAGCAGGGCCAGAGAGCGAGCTTCCAGTGTGGTTCCACCATGCACCTGGCTGGTACCTAGGAGCCCAGCTACTAAGCCAGTTCTGTTATCACTTTGAACTGCTGCAGAAGCACTTGATTGGACACTAGGGATTGCTAAGGAGCCTCGGGGGCCACCTCCCTGGGTACACTTGAGCAGTAATTGCCTCCACATTTATATTTGAGAATAAGCTAAAGACACAGATCCTGGAACTGAGAAGGGATGCCCAAGATGGATGACACTGATATGGAGAGATGGACCACCACACCCGGAGCAGAGCAGGGAAGGGCTGCAAAAACAGCCTTGCAAAGATGTAAGTGTGAGAACCGTAGAGAACCAGCCAGATAAAATGCTTCTTATGGGAATACAAGGGATTTGCAAGGACACAGAGGGCTCTTGTGTCATTCACCCTATTCTTTTTTTTTTTTCATGACTATAGGCTGGCTGCATGGTGAGGGTGAGGGAAGGGAAAGAGGGTAGACTTGTGGGGAGTGCATTGGACCAGCGCAGGATCCTTGAAATGACCTGAAGCTAGCAGCAGCCCTGAATCCTGGCAAATGACCTCAAGGATGTAAAGGGCTTCTCCACAGTCTGTAGCAGGGAATTGACCTGGTCTGAGATAAAGAGATAGGAGAGTTCATGGAGTGCTCTTAGTAGACCTTGTAGTCTGGATAGTGGATGAGTCCCTGTTGTCTGGATGGCATACCCTGGAAGAACAATGATAGAATCCACCAAAGGATGGGATGGTAGATGAGGCAGGCCTGGGGGTGGAGAGGTTTGGTGTCTCTGGCATTCTTTGTCTTGCCACCTAGGAATCTTCCCATTTATTCAGCACCCAAAGAATGGTCTCCCCGACTTTTGACTTCCCAGCTAACAGGAATGTGTATGTGTGTGCATGCAGAGGCCTGAGACTGATGTCAATCACCATACCCAGCGACTCTTCCACTTTTTTCCTTGAGGTAGGGTCTCAACATCAACATAAGAGCTTGTTGATATGGGTGGTCTTGCTAGCCAGCTTGTCTGGGGATACTCTTTGCTTTCTGAGGCTGGAATTACAGGTGACCACCTGCCATTTGCATAGATGCAGGAGATGCAAACTCCAGTCATTGCACACACACAAGCAAGCACTTTAACCACAGAACTATCTCCCCAGCCCCAAGCTAGGTCTTGAATCCAATCAGTGCTGTCAGATAACAAAGAGTCCCATTTTCTTTTTACCATCTCTTGTACCAGACCCTTCACAGGGAGAAACACTCATCTGGCCATTTCTATGTTCCCTAGCCATAGAGCCAACAGATCCCCATGCCTATGATGTCTATTATAAAAGAAAATACAAAAATATAAAAAATGGGAATCAGTTCTTCTACTCCCTCATCTAATGTGGGCCCCATAGGGAGTACTCCTTGTGGGTTGGGGGTTATCCCCTGCCTCCCACTCCTGGCTGAGGGCAGATGATTTCATGGACCTTGTATGGGTTCTTTCTCCCAGAGGGCTGGGAGCTGGCTCTTGGGAGTTTGGAGGCATCTTACATGCTCGGCAGCTTTGGATTAAGATGTTTTAAATCCACCTATTATAGACCATAAGCTGCAGCCCCAAAGGGCTGGTGCTTGGCTGGGGACCAATGCTGCCCAGAATGGATTGGGTACAGGCACTGAGAGAGAACCTAAGGAGGGAGATGCCTGGGTAAGCTGTGGTGCCCACAGCACAGCTCTGGCTGTTATGCATCATCCCCTTTCTGACTGTGATAGAAAAGGCAACTCTATCATCTCTGAAATCCCTGAAGAAATGAGGCTCATCTGCAGAGATGGTTGGCATGCAGAGTGTAGGGCCTGTTTGCAAAGTTTATGGCTCAGTGTGTCTTGGGTATGGCCCAGGAATCTGAAGTTTTGAAAAGGGGCTCTCTTGAGGGGTCTGATGTACAACCAAACTTGGGTGTGCTAGTCTACTGCTTCTAAAATCAATTCCTTCAAGGCTACTAGCTCAGGCTAGTTCAGATACTGGGGAGTGGGGGGACTAGAGAAGCCCTTGGGGCTTTCCCTCCCTCTGTGTCTACTTGTAGAAGGTAAAACATGTCCCCTGTAGTACACTTCAGATCTTAGAGGACAGAGTCTGTGTGTAGACCTGATTCTGAAGATGGGTAGTTGGCCCAGGGAATGGCTTCCTAGAGGAATCCTGGGCACCAGGAGACTCCGTTTTCCTATTTTGCTAGGACTAGGAAGCAGTATCATGAGACAGGTTAAGGGTCTCAGGTTTGGTATGAATCAGGACTTTTCCAGGTTCTCAGCAGTCTAACTGGTTTCTCCAAGGGAATCAAAATTGGTTGATCTTATGTTAGTCCTTATCACCCAGTAAGCCTTTCCTTATTTGGGATCTAGGTGGGACAGTTGATCACAAAGTGAGGTCCTCTGCCTCCCTCTTTGAGCTCCTTGTAGGGTGAGGTCCTACTGTTTTCCCCCAGAGGAGTGCTCACTTGCTAGCTAAGGGCTGGCACTGGGTGACTTGTGTTCTGGATTCTGCTGGGAAGGTGATCGAGGCTGTGGGTTGAGCTCCTCACAAAGATGTAGGGAGCCTGGATAGGATGTGTTAGCAAGGCTGCTTCATGGCACCTGAACCAGGATGAGAGACTCAACCTCCCAGAGCCTTGTCTGGAAAGGAGATTTTGATCCATTCCTTGATTTCCCCTGTAGAAACATTTAAACAAACCAAATAAACCACCACATAGGAGAATATCTTGGCAATTCTAACAACCTACCTCATGAACTTGAAATTCGTGACATTGATGAGTGAGCTGAGAGGCAAAGACTAGTGTAGGATATAGGGAGGAATGGGGAACAAGATTTGTTTCTATTAGAGATGTTACTGGATATTCCAATAACTCAAAATGGGTCAAATTTGGCCCGTAGACTAATGGTCAAAGTGTTGTTCAACCCTCTCTAAAGCTCAGGGAATGTTGAGGATGAGCGGGCACACAGAATGTAAGAGCCAAGAGTAGGGGATGCACAATGACAAAATATTTTCTGGGCGTAATATGGCATTCACAGTCCTAACTCACCACAGCTGGGGTTATCCGCACAAGACTGGGCCGATCTACATTTCAGAGGAACTACTGGTGATTGTTGATCAAGAAGTATTGCTTTTTTCAGTACTGCAGCCACAGAGGAGTGGCCCCTCGTCACTGCCCATGATCAGGCAAGTAATTAACTCAACTCTGTGGGCCACACAGAGAAAGAA
The DNA here is from genome assembly GCA_902168325.1 of Peromyscus nudipes. Taxonomy (NCBI): domain Eukaryota; kingdom Metazoa; phylum Chordata; class Mammalia; order Rodentia; family Cricetidae; genus Peromyscus; species Peromyscus nudipes. Next base: position 8,590 of record CABHPH010150731.1, read on the forward strand.
AACATGAAAGTAGGAAGGGGACTCACAGGAAAAAAGAGTGTCCATGGGAGAGGTGGGGAGAGGGAGGAAAAATGTGTGTGTGTGTGTGTAAGTGTGTGTAAGTGTGTAAATGACGAAACTTCACTACGTAAATGTATGAAACTATCAAACAAACTGGAGAACAGTTTAAAAAGTGCTGTTCAAAAGCCAGGTACTTGTCATAACTTTCTACGTCTCATTCATTAACCATAAAGTAGCAAGGTCCCAAACATTGCCCTGTGTGTCATTTTATCCCTGGATGTCTATGTAGGGCTGGGTCAGCCTGCCTGGATTTGATTCCCATCTCTGCTATCCAGATGCATTTGCAAGTTTTAGTCTTTTGTTTTTTCCTATGTTATATGAGGACAGTAACAGCACCTATCTCACTGGAAGCCTGAGAATCAAATGAGATATTCTATTAGAATCAACTTGCCCCAATGATTCTCCTCCTACTCTAATCTGCTCAGACAGAATTTAATACTATTATTAGTGCTACTGTTATTCTCTGCTTTGTTCCACAGAGGCAAACATTCCAGTGAGGACAGCAAGACAGTGGTGCAGAGTCAGTGATACAGGTTAAGAAGAATAGGAACCTCAGGTCAGGCCAAGATGGCCCCTGAAGGTCTCACATAGTTCCCTTTGTAAAGTGTGACATTTTACTTTGAAATAACTGATCACTACAGGGAACACAGGGAAGTGGCAGGCTTTAAGCCTCTTATCAAAATGGGGTGGGGATTATGGAAGTTCTGCCCATCAATCTTTTATCTCTTATCCAAGAAGCTGAAAAAGAAAAAGATCATGTTCCTTATTTATGGGCTGTGACTATCCCTGGACAGCTCAGGGTATGAAAGTTAATGACCAGCATGTCCTCACTTGGATGTGTTTGAGTTCCTAGGATGCTGTTTGACCTTAGCAGGTCCCTCAATCCTAGGGTGTTGAAATGACTCCCCAGGCTTGAGGTTCTGATGTTCCAGTGCCTGATCCAGTTTCCCCATCTTCCTGAATGTATCATATTCTTCATGCTGTTCAGATACCTCTTCGGTCCCACCGAGGCATAAAACTTGCACTTGGCCTTTCCCTTACTGACCAACCTGGTCTTGGGTGTCTTCTCACCATGCACATAACTCCTGGAGCCTGTATCTACACCTCCCACTGGAAGGTTGCCCAATAGAGTGCCTTCTTGGGAGCTTATCTGGTTTGAATGCCAGTGCCTTACAATTCTGATGCCACACACTTCAGACGACCCAAATGCACTCAGGATGGAGTATGGCCAGTATGCAATTTCTAGAAGAATCATTTCTGGTTGGTGCATTGTTAAAATATGAAGCATTGAAGTACAAGTTCTTAGAGGGAAGAGAAAGCACATCTGTTTATCTTGCTCTGAATTACATCCTCAGCACAAAAGGACACTTAATAAATCAATGTCCCGATGAAGAGGGTAGTGTTGTCAGTGAATGATAATAATCGAGAAAGCAAGAAGAAAAACATTGCTTGTTTTGAATGGGAACCTTGGGTTCCCAGAGAAAAGAAAGCGCTATCCAGTGTGTATTATTTTAAAAGCACAGTGTGTTGAGTTTGCAAGCACAATGCAATGACTGGTTGAAATAAATGGTGTATCATTTTACTGTTGAGGCCTTCCAAGTGTTTCTGGGAATTCTTTGGGGTCAGGACAAAAAGCCCGACTTGTCACAATAACTTCTGGCACTAAAGGACTTACTAATGGCAGTGTGAAGAAACAACCACATGGGGGAAAGTTGATCTTTGTGTGATAAAAGGGTCTTACAATAAAATAAAGCTGCTGGTCTTTTGGCATGTTGTAGAGCACAGCATGTGAGGATGGCGGTAAGTAAATGTGACAGCAATGTGGTGGGTAGGTCTCTTCTGGGGACAGGTTTCCAAAGTACTGGGAGGTCCTCTGGAGACCTTAGAGGATGCTTTCCCTGCTAGCAGCACTGATGATATCACTCTGCTAGCTGTGTTTTAATCAACAGATTAAATGAGTGGTACATTGATCTCATACTTGTTAGTCTTTGTCTACTGGTTAATCTATGAATTATGGCATGGTGTCTCATGTATCTTTATAACATAGGGCCTAGTATATAGTAGGCCCTTAATATGCATTAGTTGGATCAATTAAATAATTTATGGAAGATTACTAAAATGTTAATTAATATATCTCTTCCTCCTTGTGGAGGGTCCCAGAGCTATCTGAGCCCTACAGCTAGACTATGGCTTCTATAGGACTGGATCCTTTGCCTGTATCTTCAGCTGCCATGTTTATTTTTTATTTTATGTATATGGGTTTTTTTGTCTGCATGTATGTCTGTGTGCTACATGTGTGTCTGGTGTTGTGAAGGCCAGAATAGAACATTGAATCCCCTGGGACCGAAGTTCCACACAGTAGTGAGCTGCCATGGGAGTGCTGGTAATTGAACCCAGGTCCTCTGGAAGAGCAGCCATTACCCTTAACTGCTGAGCCATGTCTCCAGCTGCCATGTTTTTGGCCAGAATTGTTGAGTTGTGGGTCTTCCCCTCCTGTTTGTGTACAAGCCTTATCATTCATTCGCTCATTCCTAGATTATTTTTTGAACAGCTATTATACACCAGGTATAAAATAAAACAAAGAACCCTTCTAGCTTTTATTTTAGCAGGGGGAAATGGCCAATAAATAATAAGCATAATCAATAAAGCAAGTCAGAATGAAGTAAATGCTATGTAAAAAAGACAAATGAAGGCTAGCTGGGAGAGTAGAAACACTACAAGGGGCAGATGGTGGGTTGCAGCAGTACATCGTATGAGAGAGAGAAAGTGAGATTTGAGCAAAGTCGATGAGGGGCTTGATCTTGTAATATCTGGGAAAGTTCTAGGTGGAGAGAAAAACTGAAGCAAAGGCTTTGAGGTAGGCATTTGTCTTAGGGTTTCTATTGATGTGAAGAGACACAATGACCACGGCACCTCTTATAAGGAAAACATTTAATTGGGGTGGCTCACTTATAGTTTCAGAGATTCAGTCCATTATCATCATGGCGGGGAGCATGGTGGCATGCAGGCAGATGTGGTGCTGGAGGAACAGCCAAAAGCCCTACATTTTGCAGGCAACAGGAAGTCAACTGACTCACTGGGCAGTATCCTAAGCATAGGGAACTTCAAAGTCCGCCCCTACAGTGATACATTTCCTCCAACAAAGCCACACCTACTCTGAACACGCCATGCCTCCCAATAGTGCCACTCCCATGGGGGCCATTTTCTTTCAAACCACCACAGCTTTGTATTGGAAGACGTGAAGAACAGTGTGGTATAACTGGGGTGGAGTGGCCAGGGCGAGGCGTCAGAGAAATAAGAAATGAATGACAGAGGAGGTAGAGGCCATAGTAAGTAGAGCCCTTCTAAACCATAAAAAGGGCTTTAGCTTGAATTCAGTGGGGAGTGGGGAGCCACTGATGGGTCTGGAGAAAAGCGTGGACATGGTCTGACTTATTTTCAAAAGACCATCCTGAGTGAGGGAAAGATACTTCAACAGGTAAGTGCAATTACTGTGCAAGCAGGAAGATCTGAGTTCAGATCTCCAGCACCCCACATTTAAAAAAAATGAATATGGCCATGTGTGTCAAGCTTGAGGGCAATACAGGACATAGTCAAAAGGATCTCTGAGGGCCACTGGCCACCAGCATAGCTGAAAAACATTGAGATACCCACATCAACAGAAGGTGGGGAGTAATGGAGGAAGTTGCCCAACATCTTCCTTTGGCCACACACACGCACACACACACACACACACACACACACACACCCCTACCTTTTATAAAAGGGCCATTCTAATCGCTGTTATTAAATATAGTTTTTAGGAAGACAATGGTAGGACCTGAAAGACCCATAAGGACAGTATTCATATTCAGATAACACAGGCCAAAGATGATGGTGGCTTAGCATAAGATGGCAGCAGTCACAGCAGCAGTGGGAAGGAGGCTGATGGCTGAGCTCTTTGGAAAGGAAAGCCACGAGATTTCGGATGGGTTGTTCACATCGTGTGAGACAGCAAGGAAGAGAAGAGTGACCCAAGGCTCTTCATCTCAGCAGACAGAGGGCAGATGATAGTATCAACAGGGCAGGAGCCTGCTGTAGACACAGCTCCCTTGATTCTATCCTTCGGAGAGAAGGCGGGGGAGACTATGGGAATCCACCCATCTCAATGAGGCTGTGGATGCCTACGTTGTTGAGCCCTCCATCGTTTTCTTCAGTCGTTCAGCCCTCTTTCGGGGTTGTGGTAAAGATTCTTCACTTCCTTTCTGCTATCTCCCTTGATGGATTTTACCCGGCTCAAGGCTTCCAGTTCATTCCATATGCATGTGGAGATGTGCTTTACTTAACACAAGAGATGAGTTTTTGAAAAGAGAGGTGTAAGTCACCTTTTAAAGAAATATTAAAGACTATTTTATATTCACCAGGGGAGCTGACTACTTCAAGTGCCCTATTATTAATGCTTGTGTAAGGTGAGGAATCCTTTTGGCTAGATGACTGTGGCTTCCACTAATTTTGCAGTTTTGAAATGTCGAGTTATAATGTGTAAAAGTGAGTGCACCCTTGAATAATACATGTCTGTTCTGGAGGCACCTGCTCCACATTCATCAGCGTGATCCCCCGGGAGCACAGGCTCAGCATGCTGTCAACCTGACCTAGTCATTTTCCTCCTAACCCCTCTATGCCCCATTCACCTAGACCTGAGTCCTCAGATTCACCTCCTGAGACCTATCATCTTCATGATTCCCCAGTTCCACTATTTTTTTTTATCTTGCAGTGATGAACTCTCTTTCATTTGTTTTATTTTCTTTCTGGCCAGTTCACATGCCCAGGTCATAGCAGTGTGTTTCTCAATTCTTCTCTCTGTATCTGCTTCATCCATCTCTAATGAATCATTCCTCACTCAAGGATTGAAATCGGTACCCAAGAGCATCCTTCTTACCATGACCCTTCACTGCCTGAAGGGATGTAATTTCACAATCTGAACATCTGAGGGCGGTCACCTTGTCTATGACCAATGCTTCCCTTTATTCCTTCACGTCAGTGCAACATGGGAGTCATGATGCATCACTCACCAGGATGAAACGTTTACTCTACACTTGCAGTCCTAAACATAACCTGGTGGGAGCCCACACCCTCACCCGCTCTGGTCTCCAGGGTCCTTCAGAGCACCTCATTCTGTTTAAATCCTTTCTGTCTTTCAAAGCCAAGCCCAGCCACCTCATCCTTTTTTTAAAAAATACTCTTTATTCATGCAGAAATGGCCTTTCCTCCTTCTCTAGCACCCGATGCAAATCATTTTTGTAGTCCATGTCCCTCACTTGGCATATTATTTCCCCTTCTCTCATCTCTTCTCACTAACCCGTATGCTTCCAGTCCACTGGGTGCTATCTCACTCTTCACCTTTATCTTTTGGCCATGTAGTGTGTGTGTGTGAAGTGATTAATAAAAATAAACTGATGCCTGTATGGCTGATCTGTTTCTAATGAATGTTTTATTGCTGCCCCATGCTACATTTAATTGGAAGCTTTGTAAGGTCTGGGATGCTAGCCTTTTTACCTCTCCAACCTTTCCCACATACTCCTGCCCCCAGAAGTGTGTGTTAAGCTACTTCTGTGAGCCCTTGCACAGTCAAGGCTGCAGGACCCTGATGGTGAATGCACAGCAAATTGAGAATGCATCCCAAGCACTCTGGCCTTGGGTCTGTTTATTTATGCATTTATTTATATCCCATGTGGTGGATATGAATTTCAGGCCATAACAGCAGGGTGCAGCAAAAAATGTCACATTTCTTTATTTCTCCAAATCGAATTTAAAGGATGCCATGCTTCCACCTGCTGAGTTGGCAGAAAATTCAGCCCTTGTTTTGAGAATCCTTCCCTCATCTCACCCTGAGGACTGGAAAAAATCTCCAGATTCATATCAGGTCCAGAGCTGAGGGAAGGGTTCTTTAGTTTGAGGTCTACACTGTCATGTCCTAGCCCATGTGGTCTGTGAGCCCATACACTTTCTGGTTCCATGGTGAGAGCCAATCACTCAAGCTGGGGAGATTAGCTCCATCTGAGATTTCTGCACACTCCTAAGGCAGTGTGGAGAGAAAGTCCCCTTCTTGGGACACCTCCTGGAAGCTGGTCTCTTCTCAGCCTTAGGGATCATCCTCAGAACATCCTGTCTTCCCGATGAGACCTCCTATCTCTTCAAGACTGTGTAGGGTTGTCTTTATGTACAGCAATGTCTGCCTTTACTCATTCAAATTGATAACTTTTGAGACTAATTCTTTAATGGAGGGTGGGTGGGTAGGAATTTCATCTCTTCAGTTCTCTTTCAGTGGCCCTGCAAAAAACCACTCCAAACATATCTACAAACAAAAGCACCTAAAACATTTCTCTCTGATTTTTCTGTTATGCATCTCAAGAAATTAGCTTTTACTGAGTACACTCATCATGAATTGATGACCAGGCAGTACTAGAAATAAGGAATTGGGACAGGGAAAATACAAATGTTGATAGTCGTGATCCAGAAGAAACCCAAATACTATTAACATAATTGCTATAGTTAAGATCCCACTTGGACATAAGCCTCCTGGTAGCCAAAGAAAAGAGAAATGTGTTTTCAAGACTCTTTAGCAGTTCTCAGAAAGGGAAGAAATGATTCATTTCTCAACGGAAGCAATATTTTCATAAAGTAAATGTCTCACGGAAAGGCTTTATAAAGTAAATAAAGAAAACATCTCCCACACGATCCTGAGAGTATTGAATTCAGATCTCTGCCTTTTGTAGCTTTCCACTATTTATGCCCTCCTATTGATAGTGGACCCTTACTTTGTTACCTTTTTATCTTTGGTTCAGACACCTAAACAAGGGCAGATATTGCTGATCTCACAGCCTAAGCAGAACGAGGAGCAAGATGATCTTCTGCTAATGATAAGAGTCTAAGTGCCTGACATGCACGGCCAGATTGACAGGCGGGTTCAGATCCTCGAGGTACTTTCTGCCTCTAACGGTCTTGACCACTCATTACTTTCTGCTGCTGAAATCTCATTTAGCACAGGCACTGAGACGCTTATTCATCACTGACTCACCAATGCCAAGCCCAGTGTGTGGCATTCATCAGATGCTATATTAATCAATGTTGGATTAGCACACTTGCTCCCCACCCCCGTCCCTCTTATTTCCTATCTGCAGGATGATCTTCTGTGGCTCAGGCCTGAAACAGACCCGAGAACTAAGTTCTTTTAAGGTAGACTCTTCCCTTCATAATGGCAGGATTAAGCACATAGGCCTGAGCTTCCATCAGGGATGAAGGCAGCAGTTCAAAACCTGTGGCTCTCTGCCCCTTTGGGAGTTGAACGACCCTTTCCCAAGGGTCACCTAAGACTATAGATATTTACATTATGATTTATAACAGTAGCAATAGTACAGTTATGATAGCAACGAAAATAATGTTATGGCTGGGGGTCACCACGACATCAGGAACTGTATTTCAGGGTCACAGCATTAGGGAGGTTGAGAACCACTGGATTAAGGGGAAATATGAAGAAGAGCACATCATACTTTCAGTGAGCACAGGGTAGACAGGGTTGCGCCTGGAGGGAAAGCATGAGGTTATATGATAATTGTAGGAGTTAATGTGAAACTGGTAAGCAGACGGCCCAGTTCACATCTCACAGCGAGTCTTTATTCACATGGCAAATTTGGGCAGATCATTGCATTGCCTCGTCTTCAAAATGGGGACAGAGCCATCTATCTTTGTGGTTCTTATTTGAAATAAAAAGAGTCCCTGTCGAGTGAACATGGCTAAAGGAATTGTGGCTTGTGACCATTGTTGTCACTAGTCACAGTAGTGAGAGGTGAACAGTCTCCGCAAGGCAGCTGCATGGAAGGACTCCTGGTGATCAGAAAGAATGAGATGGGTACAAAAGCCAGTGGCTCAAACACTCAGAAAACAGCAGAGGAAGGACCTTCAAAAAACCCACTCCGCCATAAAAGCAGTCAGAACACTGGGAGAAACTGTCAAACTAAACTTTCCTAGAATACTAGGAATTAACCGAAGACTTTAACCAACGCATTGAGTATTTGGTCAAGAGAAGAGAAATGGCTGGATTTGTCTTGAAAAATTTATGACAGTCAACTGTGGGATTTTAACTTGTCCCATTGCCAGGCACTCCCCCCCCTTTCCCCTGCAGTATTTTTTTTTATTAAGGATTTTTTAAAATTCATTTTACATACCAATCACAGAGCCCCCTTTCCTTCCTCCTCCTGCCCCATCCGCCTTCCCCCTCCCCAACCCACTCTTCATTCCCTCCTCCAACAAGGCAAGGCTCCCATGGGGAGTCAGCAGAGCCTGGTACATTCAGTTGAGGCAGGTCCAAGCCCCTCCCCCTGCATCAAGGCTGTGCAAGGTGTCCCACCATAGGTAGTGGGCTCCAAAAAGCCAGCTCATGCACCAGTGATGGATCCTGGTCCTTCTGCCAGGGAGCCCCTTAAGCAAAGCTACACAACTGTCTCACTTATGCAGAGGGTCTAGTCCAGTCCCATGAAGACTCCATAGCTGTTGGTCTAAAGTTCATGAGTTCCCACTAGTTTGGTTTGGTTGTCTCTAAAGGTTTCCCCATCATGGTCTTGATGCTTATTGCTCATAGGATCCCTCTTTTCTCTCTTCAAATGGACTCCTGGAGGTCAGCCTGGTGCTTGGCTATGGATCTCTGCATCTGCTTCCATCAGTTACTGGATGAAGGCTCTATGATGACAGTTAAGGTACTCAGTGATCTGACTACTAGGGTAAACCAGTTCAGGCACCCTCTCCATATTGCTAGTAGTGTAAGCTGGGTCATCCTTGTGGATTCTTGGGAATCTTCCCAGCACCTGGCCTCTCCCTATCCCCGTGATGTCTTCCTCCATCATGGTATCTCTCTCATTGCTCCCCCACTCCATCCCTGCTCCAGTTCAGCCATCCTGTTCCCTCATCTTCTCATCCCCCATGCCCCACCCTCCATTGCCCCACCCCATCCCCAGTTTACTCACGGAGATTTCCTCTGTTTCCCCTTCCCAAGGCGATCCCATGCATCCCTCTAGGGTCCTCCTTATTAGCTAGCCTCTCTGGAGCTGTGGGTTGTAGCCTGGTTATCCTTTGCTTTACATCTAGTATCCACTTATTGAGTGAGTACATACCACATTTTTCCCTCTGAGTCTGGATTACCTCATTCAGGATGATACTTTCTAGTTCCATCCATTTGCTTCCCCTGTAGTATTCTTTTTTATTATTATTATTTCAATTTTATAATTTAATTTTACATATCAGCCACAGATTCCCCTGTCCTCCCTCCTCCCGGCACCCCCCCGCCCTCCCCCCAATCCACCTCCCCATTCCTACCTCCTCCAGGGCAAGCACTCCCCTCTGGATTAGGCTCAACCTGGTAGATCCAGTTGAGGCAGGTCCAGTCCCCTCCTCCCTTTACCCAGGCTGAGCAAAGTGTCCCAGCATAGGCCCCAGGCTCCATAAAGCCAGCTCATACACTAAGGACAGGTCCTGGTCCCACTGCCTGGGGGCCTCCCAAACAGTTCAAGTTAATCGACTGTCTCACTTATCCAGAGGACCTGATCCAGTTGGGGGCTCCTCAGCTATTCCAGGGTGGTGGAGTCCATCCACCACCCTGGCAACCACAGTTGCTGTGGAGATCAACAGAGAGCAGCCACTAGAGGGGGCAGAATAGGCTGAAGCTCCCTCTCCAGAGAGTCACCATTGTGAGACCTGTCCGGCAACTTCCTGGAAATGTACCACTCTTAGGATTTGCCTGCTTTGGGCCAGACTCAGGGCTCACTGGATGCGGGCAGCACGGTTACTGTGACGTTTGTAAAAAAACAATGACAAGTGGTTAACGTAACTGCTGTAAGGACTAGTGATACTGGTATTAGCTGGGGTGAATAAGAAAGCAAAGGTATGTTAAAGGAAGGCTGGAAGAATGGGGTGCCCATGAGAGCTTTGGGGAGCTCCAGCATATTTCTGAGACTCTAGAAAGTCATGCACACATTCAGGACTGTGTGCACACGCAGGCAAATTTGGGAGGGCACCAACCATTATCACTCACTTCGGGTTGACGTTGAGCTCCCAACACAAACAGAAGTGAAGAATAATGCAGGGAGGAGGGCATGGCAGCGCACGCCTTTAACCCTAGCACTCTGGAGAACAGAGGCAGGCAGATCTCTGTGAGTTCAAGGCCAGCCTGGACTATATAGAAATTCCAGGCCAGCTAGGGCTCCATGGTAGGACTCTGTCTCCAGAAAGAAAAAGAGAAGAGGAGGAGAAGGGGACAATGACCGCAAAACTGCAAACAGCACACCCGACACCCATGCAGACCCTCTTAGCAAAGGTGCAAAACTTACTGGTTTGAGGCATCTAAGGAAATGTCTGTTTAACCATATTTGTGTGACTTTGGCAAATACAAGCTGTACAACTTGGTCCTGGACAAGTCAGTCACTATACATACATGTGTGCACGCACATACACACACGTACAGAGAAGAGGGCAGCTGACGGAGAGAGGGAGAGAACAATAGCATTCTTGGAAAAGTGTTCCAGGTTGACACACAATATCATTTAAAATATTCAGACTTGGAAGATAGCTCAGGGGTCAACAACACTTACTGTCAAACCAGATGACCCGAGTTTGATCTTCAGGACTCATGTGGTGTGGAAAGAGACAACATACTCCGTATTGCCCTTTGTCTCTCATAATATGCTGTCTTCGTTCAAGTTTTATTGCTGTGAAAAAATGCCAGAACCATGGCAACTTCCTTCCTTCCTTTCTTTCTTTCTTTCTTTCTTTCTTTCTTTCTTTCTTTCTTTCTTTCTTTCTTTCTTTCTTTCCTTCTCTCTTTCTTTCCTTCTCTCTCTCTCTCTCTTTCTTTCTTCTTTCTTTCTTTCTTTCTTTCTTTCTTTCTTTCTTTCTTTCTTTCTTTCTTTCTTTCTTTCTTGTTCTTTTTTTATTTGAGACAGGGTTTACCTGTGTTGTTTTGGTGCCTTTCCTGGATCTCACTCTGTAGACCAGGCTGGCCTCAAACTCACATACATCCGCCTGCCTCTGCCTCCTGAGTGCTGGGATTAAAGGCGTGTGCCGCCGCTGCTGCTGCTGCTGCTGCTGCTGCTGCTGCTGCTGCTGCCACCACTGCTGCCGCCACCACCACCCTACTACGACAACTCTTACAAAGGAAAATACTTAGTTGGGTCTGGCTTACAGTTTCAGAGGTTCAGTCCATTATCATCATGAGGGGAAGCATGGTGGCATGCAAGCAGATGTGGTGCTGGAGAAGGAGCTGAGAGCTCTACATCCATAGGCAGTAGGAAGAGACAGAGACACACTAGGCCTGGCTTGAGCTTCTGAGACCTCAAAGCCCACCCACAGTGACACTTCTTCCAATAATGCCACACCTCCCAGTAGTGCCGGTCTGTTATGGGATCATTTTCATTCAAACTACCACCCATGCCATGGCACAAATGCCCTCATACATACACAAAATTAATAAAATGTTTACAATGCCCAATAGCCAATTCTGGCCAAAAAAAAAAAAAAAAAGGATGAGCAATTGAGTAACGTAAGAAAATATGACCTGTGCATGGGGAGAGGAGATGGAGATGGTAGCTCTGTGAGGAAACCCAGGCTTTGAACTGATAAGGCATCCCTTAAATCAGCTGCTACAGATACATTCACCAGAGGAAACACACCTAAAAAATGTAAAGCCTGTGAGAACATCATTTTGTTCATTAGAAAATACCAATAGATGGTTAGAAGTTGTTTTTGGAAGCCAAGGAGGCATGCGGGTGCTGAAGAGGACAGCAGCTGGCAGCGAGTTCACTAGAGGGTCTCAAAAGTAGAAGGGAGAAACAATGAGTTTGACAGCAAGTAGTCCAGCTGAAATTGTGGCTAATGGGAATCGAATAAAAATAACAATAGCCAAAAGTGAACACACCCGCAGAACGCCATACAGCACACTAACGTAATGAGAGAGCCAGGAGGAAAGGACAGGTGGAAAGAGCCAGAAAATAAAATGAGGAAATAATATCCTGACATTCACTCCGTTTATGAAAATGATCTATACATCCAAGAAACTGTACAGATGCCAAATAGGATAAACTCAGAGATGTCAACCCCCAACACATCGTAGTCAAACTGTCAAAGACAAAGAGATAATTTTGAAAACAGCAACAAGAGAAGCGATCTGTCATAGACGGGGATTTTTCCATTAGGCCGGCAGCTGGCTTCCCATCAGCAACCTTGGAAGCCAGAAAGCAGTGTATGACATATTCAAAATACTGAAAGAAAGAGGCTGTCAAATGAAGATTGTATATTTACTAAAAACTGCCCTTCAAAAATGAAGGAGAAGTTGAAATACGCTCAAGTCAACAAAACGGAGAGAAGGGTTTTAAGAAAAACCTTTCCTGTAAAAAATACTCAGAATTTCTCAAGTTGGGATAAAGGACCACCAGGCAGTCATTTCAATACACATGGAGGAGTGAGGGCCACCAGGAAAGGCCAATGGCATAAGGAAATGTAAAGGATAATATAAATAAATGCATTTTTCTTTATGACTTTTCTCTTTTCCCTTCTGTCTTTAAGAGGAGACTACCTGAAGCAATAATTATAAGCTTACAATGCATAAAATGTAGTTTTATAGCAGTTCCTTATGCAAAACAGATGGAAGGCAATAGAGTTATGTTCAAGCAAGGTTTTTATATACTATTAAAATTAAATCGGTATTATCCAAATTAGATAGTTACAAATTATTGTTACTTGTAGTCTGTATGCAAACTACAAAGAATGTAACTCCAAAAAGTAACAACAGGGCATAAACATGACATACTAGAAAACAGCTATTTATCATGAAAGAAAGGAATGGAGAAATTGAGGAACAACAACATAAGATATGAGTAGAGTAGCCAAGTGTAATAAAGTCTACTGATATTAATAATATTATGCATAGATTATGCACCCCAAACAAAAGCAAAGATTGTAAAAAAATGGATTTTAAAAAAGAATATCTAGAGAGACTAGGTTCAATCCAATGTACCACAAGGAAGGGAGGGAGGGAGGGAGGGACGGAGGGATCTCAATTGTATGATATCTACAGAAGACACATTTTTAGGTTCAAAAGTATTTTGGCTTCAAAAGATTGGAGGTAAAAGGGTGGTTAAAGGTTTCACAGGCATATAGTAACCAAAAATAGAAATGTACTAAAAGTAAATGAGATAGACTTTTATGACAAAGCGTCCATTAGGGACACAGCTATTCAATAATGATCAACGGGTCAGCCTATTTGGAAGACATATTGTATATGAACTTCCATGCACCTAGCAGTGAGTCTCAGAATACACAAAGCAAAATCCAAACAGGTTGAAGGAAAAATAGAAAATTCAATGATAATGAAGACACCACTCTACTTTTACTAATGAATGGAACAAGACAGGAGATCAAAGAGGAAGTGAGAGATTCTAACATCACTATAAACTGGGTCCAATAGACATCTGTAGAGTAGTCCATCCAACAAGAGCAGAATACAGGATTCCTTCCAACTATATATAAGGAACATACATAGAGGAACATACTTAGAAGAGGCTGCATGTTGGGCCATGACAAAACCATCATAAAGGATTTAAATCACATAAAATAGGTCCTCCACCCACATGAAAGTTGAATTATGATTCAGTAATAAAAAAGACATCTGAGAAAGTCACAAATAGGTAGAAATTAGGCAACACTCCTAAACAACTATTGAGTAAAAGCGACATCACAAAGATTTAGAAATGCTTCAAGACAGTGAAAGTAAAAACAGTACAGTGTGCCAGAATTTATGAGATGCCGCTAAAGCATTGCTTCAATAGAAACTCATGCCTATTTATGGCTTGATTTAAAAAGAAAAAAAAATTTCTAATACTGATCATTTAAATTCTCATCTTTAAAAGTAGAAGAAAAGCCAATGAAGCCTAACACAGTAGAAGGAAAGAAATAAAGACTAGAGCAGAGGTTAATGAAGTGGAGAAGTAAAGAATCAGGCTGGCAAAAGATCTCAAGCTGGTACAGAGAATAGCTTCAAGTAATTCGGGAGAGCCAGACAGGTAACGCTGGCAGGGTGGCGAGGAGGGCGTCCTGTGAAGGGCTCTGGTATTGGACAGTGTTTTATTTTGAAGTATGAGGCACTGATACTTTCTTCTGGGAAAGCCACAAAATAAACACCCTAAGGAATTACATGGTGGTAGGGATCCAGTGCTTTTTAGATGACTAAGGAATAAAATCAGTAAGGTGAAGTAAGATGCCACCACGATAACCCAGGCAGCTAGAAACAGAATAGCGATGGTGGAAGGTCAGGAGCAGTGCACAGAGGCTTGGGAAGAAAGGAAGGGAGACGGCGTGGGTTTTGATGGCTGTTTGGATCTTTGAGGAGAAAGAAAGGATGAGAAGTGAGTTTAGCTCTGGCTGTAACTCTCTACCTTTTGATCTGAGATAACTCCACTGAGGCCTGGTTCCCTCAGAGGCGAGTTAAGATTAGCACTCCTTGCCTGGCCTACATCACAGGATTCTGGTATGACTTAAGTGGAATAATGTGTATAAAGTAGGTGTGAATACCGGTTTTGAACTCTCAAACTCTTGACAAATGGAAGCTGTTTGCCAGTAAGGGAATGAGGTCAGTTTCTGTTGAGCATTTCCATAATGAGAGCATGAGGTAGAAAGTTTGAGTGGGTGGGTGGAACCGTGGGGGGGGGATTCTGGAGAGAAAGTAGAGCCCTGGTAGCATTTGGAGAGACCTGGGGTGGGGGAGGTGTGAACAAGGATTCAGTCATGGAAACTACAGTGGCTAAGGGCAGAGGTAGCCAGGTTGTAGGAACCTAGTGCTGAGGGCAGGCCTCAGAGTGTAGGTCACAAACTGCCCTAAAGATGCAAAGGAGGAAGACTGAAAGTCTGGGGATGCACAGGTGACTGTGGACACAGGAGTTCCTTCAGAATACAATGGAAGTGAAACTCATTATCATTTTGGCTGGACTCATGGTTAGGCAAAGGCAGGCAACAGAGTAGACTGCTTATCACACGACTAGCTTTGGAACAAAGTGTTGAGAGAGTTTGGGAGACTTCTGTTGAGATTTCATGGTTCTTGAACTTTGGTCGTGGACTTGCTGTTAGCAGAAGTACCGGGGCTGTGTACTCTGGGGGAAGACAGGTGACATCAATCTTGTCCCTGCTTCTGATGCTTTGGGTGCTGTAAGAATGGGGTACACAAGAAGAAGAAGAAGAAGACTATTCTTGTCTAGGGCAGCAGGAAGGGAAAGCCTAGCAAATCAGATACCCCAGCCTCATCTCTCAGTTGTTTTTTAGTGTCTTGGGTCTGAGCACCTGGAGAAATAGCAGTTCAAGCCAGCAGAGACACACAGAGATGTGGTTCTTCTATTAATACTAGCTGTGGTGCTAGCCGGGGACATCTCATCTATTTCCTGACCTTGGGATGATCCGTGATCTCAGCATGACCCTGAACTTGGGCCGGATGTAGTTCCAGGTCCCTCCCAGCCCAAGGCTGTTTTGAGGGTGGACAGATCTAGTGGCCTCTTGAGTTTAGGATGGGATGCGGCTTTTACAGATTCCTCTGTGGAGTCCTGCTGTTGCTTTAGCACAGACTGAAGTACAGCCTGAGGCAGAGCTTTTTTGCACATGAGGCAAAACACAGCTTCTGCTCTTTATGCTGACCAGGTGGGGAGTAGCCCCGATTACTCAGCAATGCTGCAATTATATGGAGAGAAGCTTCCTGAGCCAAGAAGGGAGGAAGATCGTCCCTGGAAGAAAGACTGCAGAATCAGATTGTGCGCTTGTTCCCACCGACCTCTGGGTTGCTGTAGTCATTTCCTGGTCCCGGATGCCTCTTAATATGCTTGACCTCTGAAGGTAACAGAAAAGTAGAGGCAGCAAAGGTAGAGTCCAGTCATCCTAAACTGCCTATTGTATCTGTTTCTTGCCTCCTGGAAATGAAATGAAATTTGTTTCAGCCTGTGACACTCGAGAGTCCCATGGTTTGGTCCCTACATCCACCCTTGCCCCTCTTACTCACCACCATCTCTCTCGTTCCCAGCAAGAGGTCTGCAAATGGCAGTGGCTGTTCCCCAGTCTACTCAAGGGCACAGGCCTTTATGAGAAATGTCAATCTTTTAGAGTTTAGGACTTTGTCTCTGAGCCCCTTGGTGGTACCCTGTCTCAGAGAGCTTCCAGGACTCCATTCATACCCATGGGAACCTGCCCCTGGGTATTCCTTTCATAACCCCAGCATGGTTTCTTGGCTTTCCGGATCACAGATTCCTCCATGCGTGTTCCCTGTGGATATCATGGCATCTACAAGGTGCTCCATAGGAACAGAAGGTGGGCCGAGGCTCAGCTCAGTAAATCCAGCAATGGTTTCGAGCAGGAGGACATAGTTAGCAGCAAGGGGACATTTGATCCCCGTACACTGGTATCATAAAACTGTATGTCCCTCCTATGTGCTTGCTCCTTTGAGAGTGTGTGGAGGACAGGATAAGCCCCTCTCCTAGAAGCTGGGAGGCATGATAAGTATTCTTTGTCCTGAGCCACACTTTCTCCCAGCATGCTAAGGGTGACCACTGGCCTTTTGTTCCCCATGATCTTGTTTGGATTGATCCCGATGTTATGAACATATGCCAACAAGCTGCTACAGACCGGAGACTTGGTTTTGTCAGCTTCGTAAGTTAGGGGTGGGAAGGAGGGGTGGGCATGATTGAGGGACATGCTCGTGGCTTTTTTAGAGGAGACAAAGTCTCAGCAGAGTTTTCAGAGACAAAGATTTTCCTGGACCAAAGGTATGATTTTTTGTTGTTGTTGTTGAACATGGAATTTCATTTCCTATTCTGGGATGTTAGGATCGCAGGTCATAGTGATTGGAAAGCAGGGCTCCGTAACCTGAGCACAAAGTGTGTCCGAGTCATGCGCTTTCTTTTTACCAATTGTCCGGTCTGAAATCTGCTCCTCCACCTGTGTCCCTCAGGGTGCCCTGATGAGATTTCTAAGACCGTCCAGAGCCTCACCTCATAAATGATCTCAGTGTGACAGAACGGAAATGGGGATGACGACAGTTTTAAGAAAGGAAGAGTGGTCATTTAAAGGTCGCGGCATTCAATTCCCTGAGCACGCACGGAGTGATCTCTATTACAGGAATCCCATTCTCCCATTAGAATCAGAGAGTGGAGCCGTGCAAACCATTACACTGTGTGTCATAAAAAGTCATAATGAAATGTACAGTGAGAGCAAGGTGTGTGTGTGTGTTTGTGTGTGTGCGTGCGCGCACACACGTGCATATGTACAGGTGTGTAAATATATACTTTCTCATGATTCTTGAATATGTATGATTTTACAGTCTGAGAATGGGGATGTGAACGTCCTTCAGCTACCAGTGAATATGAGACACACATAAGCGGGTATTTCAAGAGACAAGAGAGCTGAGGGATCAGTGGTTTAGCTAACTCCAGGCCAGTGGGTACTGACTATCAGTGTATGTGACATCTCTGTCCTTGGCTGCCTCCAGAATATTAGGTGCTGGAAGCCTGTAGATGTTTTTCACATTCCCTTGCTGTACAAAATACATCGAAAGGAGGCATGTTTCCCAAGGTTTGGAAGGCAGAAGAGGAAGCCACCAGTGGTTGCTCTAGCAGTTTGGTGGGAGGGCTCATGGGTTTTAGCAGGTGGCAGACATACAACCATGCCGGTGCTTCTGGGTGTCTTGAAAAAATGACAGATGTGTCACCACTGCCATGATATAGGTAGCAGAGACCACTGATGACGGTCTCCTAGAATTCCACTACATTTTTATTTTCTGAATACTGGCAATGACTTTCTATACTTTGGTTCTATGGGCCTTTTAAACAACTGCGTAAGCCTCTAAGTGCCTCCATTCAATCCCTTTTGCTTATTATATTTATGCATATATATATTAGTTCCTGATCCAGCTCTGCCATAATGAGATAACTCTTTAGGTATCTTGAGATAATCTGATAGGGAGTTGATTTGTTCACTATGATTTTGTGAACATTTACTACATGCCAAGCATTTTCTTAGGTACTAGGGATATCAGAATGAAGACTTGAGCCCTATTTTTTAGCTACTCACAGTTTTGAAAGCAAAAATGTAATTCACAGATAATTTTATATGAGGTGCCGAGTGCTAGCTTAGAGATGGTGCATAGCCGACTGCAGAGAGCAAAGGATTATTCATAATCTATGAAGGACAGAGGCATGTATATCAGGATATTAGGCAAAGTTGCTCTAATAGGAATATAAAAAGTTACTATGATTCAGCCAAGGTAGAAGCTGATACTTCTGTCTCTAAATAGTCCTGAGATGACCCATTGTGAATACACTATGCAATGTGAGGTCATGTGTACAGTCAGGGGATTGTTGCCCTTCTCTACCATATGGGCTAGCCTACATGGTTGTCTAAATGGTTGAGAATAGTTGATAGCATCATATCCATGTTCTTGCTCAGGAGATGAGAGTGTCCTCAGGGGAGTCAATTTCTATGCATAATTTTTGCTCATCTTCCATTAGGTATTGGTTCCACTGGGCTCCAAGGTGGGTGGGGAAACAGCCACTAGCTGGGTATGACAACCCAGCTAAAAGCTAAGGACTCTGTTACTGAATGGACCAAGTAGAAGAGGACACAAGGAGATGATTAGCAGTCTCCGTGGGGAAGTCTGTCCTGAGAGAGGATGGTGAATCTGTTACATCTTCATGTAACATGGACTCTGCAGGGCCAGGGGTTTAGATGCTTGTGGTAAAGATGGTACATGTGAAGATGATGGTGGTGGAGGTGGCACAGGTGAGGTGGCATTGCCTTCCAAAGTGATGCAGTCATCCCTGTGACATTAAATATGGAGGTGGGGTTGGCAGGGTCTTTGTGTGTAGGCAGACTGCTCCTCACTTTGGCTCTTATACTACTCAACTTTACATTTTACTTATTTATTTTACTATGTTTATAGGTGTGTGTGTGTGTGTGTGTGTGTGTGTGTGTGTGTGTAGGCACAGTGTTCGTGTAGAAGCCATAGAATAACTCTCCTGCTTCCTTGTAGGATCTAGATATCAAACTTAACTCTGCACACAAGAGCCTCTATCCACTTGAGCCATCTCACCAGCCCAGTCTTCCTAATAAATCTCCTTAAGCCCTTCCTTTTGCGAATGTCCAAACAGATCTGGAGAGAGGAAGTGACCTGCTCAGGGTGACAGTCCCTCTCTGCTGGGCTAGTCTCTGTTGTTTAGACATGTGGTGGTTTACTGGGTGGACTGTTCAAGAATGGGAGCGCCTTGAAGTGCCTTGGTGAGCTGAGGATGCCTATAAGCCCCAAGAACCCTTATAATCGCTCTCGCTCCTCATCCTCTGCTTCCCCTCTGGAATGTGTTTCCTGGTTTGTAACATGGCTGATCACTCAACTTGAAGCCACTCTCCATGGTGACTGTTTGGCATGTGAGCTACCCTTTAATCCTTCTCACCTTCTCTGCCCCACCAGATAGAGTAGCAATGAAATACCACCTTGGCTGAGTCGGAGAATTTGTCATTTTTACATCTCCACATCTTAGCGTCTTCTGCTCCTGGTGACAAATAAATCCCCAGGCTTATGGCTGGCCCCGGCCATTCATTAAGCAAATAAAGCCCCAGCGTGGGAGTCAGAGGCTCGTAAATAATCCCTGGTGTTTTATCCCCCCTGCCTGCTGCCTCCCGAGCTTTGCATATTTATAATAAGGGAGCAGTATTTCTGACACTGACTATTATGTGTGGGAGTGCATGATGGAGAAAGGTGACAGCCATACTCTGCTGAGAAGGCCCACTCACTGGGCCTAACTGAAAATGGTTGTCCTGAAGCCCAGGAGGGTGGTGGCATTCTCCAGGGGCCTGAATCGGGAACTCTGTCTTGTTAACATACAGCTGGCCTTGGACCCCTGGAGACTCCTGTTTGGATTCCTGGCCATGATGGGAGACATTATGGAGTAGCAGCTACGGCCTTCGCTCTCCTGGAGGATCACTACCGTCCTAGAGAAGTGGGAATAGGTGGTGTCTTAGTTACGTTTCTCTTGCTATGATTGAGGAGAAAAGCAACGGAAGGGAGAAAGGCTTTGTTCCGGCTCACAGTTCTAGGATACAGTCTACCAGGGCAGTAAAGTCATGGCAACAGTAGCTTGAGGGAGCCCGTGACATGGTACCCACAGTCAGAATGATGAATGCTAGTGCTCAGTTCATTTGCTTCATTTCAATATACTTCGGCATCCCTGCCCCGGGAACTGTCCTAGCCACAGTTAAGATGGGTCGCACCCCTTCCCCCCCCCCATCACTGACCTAATCAAGATAATCCCTCACAGACATTCTCAGAGGTTACTTAACCTAGACAATGCCTCACAGGTATGCCCCGAGGCCCTGGAGTCAGCCGAGTTAACAACGAACACTGACTGTCACAGATGGGGCGCCCCTTCACACCCGGCTCCTTGCACAGCCTCGTGAGTGAAGAGGTCAGATACCACATGGAAGACTGGGGGAAGAGGAGAGAAAGCTTATGCTGATAATGAGGAGAGAGATGACGGCCCCGAAAGAGAGCCTCTACCGCTGAGGGTGGGGTTAGGACAGCGAGCACACGCAGGTGAGCCATGACCTCACTGAGTGTGTTCATTAGCAATGGATGAGATGCCGCTGATACAGCCTCCTCACCCTAGCATGCATGTGCGCATACACACACACACACACACACACACACACACACACACACACACACACAATGACCCCTCTTCATGTGTCATACTCCCTCCCCCCTGCAGCAATTATTGCCTATGAAGTATCATTTACAGAGCCATGTAATCCAAACAAGCACACCATAAGATACGTGAATTTCTTTTTGTAGTTAAATAGAAACACAAATGATGGACAGCTGACAGTCTACACCAATCCTCATAGGAGGGGATGGGTATATTGCTGTGAACCCAGCGGTCTCCATGCCCCAGGCTGCTGCTTACAGTGGCCAGGCCTGACCTGAACACACAGCCTCTCTTGTCTAGGATCTTGTGCACCCAGAGAAGACCATCAAGGTGATGGCTTGGCCTCGCACTGCCTGTGACCTGCACCCTCTCTTGATTTTATCAGTAAGGAAATGGTAAGAACAGGCATTAATGTGTGTCTTCAATGCTTAGGGAAGAGCATGAGCCATCTCTTCACTATAACTTGATTTTGTGCCAAATGGACCAATGTTTCTGGTTTTCTTCAATTTACTTGTATTTGTGTGTGTACGTGTATAGATGTGCATACGTGTGTGCATGTGTGAGTGCGTCTATGTGAGTGTGCATAGGGAGATCAGAGAACAGCCTCAGGTGTCATTCCTTGTTTTGTTTCTGTGACAGAGTTTCTCACTAGCCTGGAGCTTGGCTAGCAGGCTAGGCTGGCTGGCCAGGGAGCACATGATCTGCTCATTTCCACCCCCCCCCCCAGTAAGATGACATGAGTGTACCACTGTGCTTAACTATTTTATGTGGATTCTTGAGATCAAACTTAGGTATCTGTACTTGTACAGCCAACACTTTTATCGATAAAGCTATCTCTCCAGTTCAGTATCTCTTAAAATGAAGAGTTATGAATTTTTTAGCTTTTGCATGTGTCTAAGGGTAGGTGCGGGCATGACATGGCTTGTATGCCAAGGTCAAGGCACAAATTCCGTGGTGGTTCTCCACTTCTACCTTGTTTGAGACAGCCTCTCTTGTCCACTGGTGCTGTGAGCTTCTGGGTATTTCCCTGTCTTCTCCTCCCATCTTACTACAAGACTGCTGTGATTACAGACTCCTATACCACATCTGGATTTATATTGGTTCTGAGGATCTGAGCATGAGGTCCTCAGTTTTGTATATATAGCCCTGGACTCACTGAGCTGTCTTCACAGCCTGTGAATTGCGTTTTTAAAATCCTTAGACATAACAGGAAGGCAAGGCAAGTAGAAAGAGAACACTTCATTCTTAAAATGGTTAGACTCTATTATATTTGTGGCTGGTGTGTGCTCTGCCAGGGTGTCAGTCACAAACTGAAATGTATTTCTTCGTCTAGATTGACTCAAAAACTGGGCAGCACTGGGAAAACAGGGAAGAAAGGACCCTGGGCTTGGAGTAAAAGGTCCTTGGTTTGAGTCCCAGGTCCACCTGTTATGTCCTTGGGTACATATTTGCATGCTTAGTACAGGTGAGACATCTTTGTTTGTGTTAGAGATGCTGGAAATGGCCTGCCATGGTGAGCTGGGGGAATCCTACTGAGTAGCAAGGTTGTGGATAAAATAGACAGGCAGAGATCAGAAAAGTGACGATGGTCACTCAGCACGTTTGATGAAGAAGTCGGTCTAGACCCCATTGTGATGTTTTAATGGACACTAGAGGCTCAGTGATCTCTTCAAGCATTTGTCTTGGTTTGGTGTCAGGATGACCCAGCTTCACCCACTCTGGGCCTCATTTGTCTCCGAGCCAAGCCAGGTGACCACTTCAGTCATTGCAGGCCACATGCCGGCATCTGTCTGAGGAGAGGAGACTTGACAGAGTCCAACAGAAAGCAACAGGAGGGTGTAAGGGAGACGGAAAGCAATTCTCCTTCTTGGAAGCCAGCCAGGGCAGCCTCGTGCCAAGATTAGCAAGGATAATAACAACAGCAATAATAGTGGGAAGAAACGGCTTCTACAAGGCCTAGGAGACTTGGCCAAGTAATAAGAGGGGAGAGGGAATTCAAATGGACACTCTGACCTTTGCAGAAGTGAGAGGCCCCGCCTCCTACTGCAGGAAATGTCTTCCTGAAAGGGCTTGGCATTCCACTGGAGTCTCCGGCCTGCCCTGCACCCTCTGTGTGTCTGAGGACAAGCTCACTGTGACACCTACTGTCCCATGTCACCTCTGCTAGGCTGTGGCAACCCAATTATTTGCTCAAACACCAGTCAGCTGGAAAGATATTTTGAATATACGTTTAATGTTTAAATTGGTAGACTTTGAATAAAGATGAACATTTCAATCAGCAGACTTTGAGTAAAGATGAATCTTTAAATCAGTAGCCTTTGCACTAGGGCATATTACCCTCTGTAAGGAGGGTAGGCCTCATCTGGTCAGTTGATGGACTGGGAAGGAAAGGCTTACGTTACCTGAACAAGGTGTTCTCCTCAAGACTATACCCCAGAAACCCTGCTCATGTTACCAGTCTTCAGACCCAAGGCTGGATATCAGCTCTTGTCTTCACCTGTAGCCTGTTCAGATTTGGGATTTATCTCCTCTCATTCACCTTAGAGTAATCTCAGTTGTTTATCTCTTTCTGCATGCACGCTTGCACACATACATGTGTACACACACACACACACACACACACACACACACACACACACACACACACACACACGTCCTACTGGCTGTGTTTCTCAGAAGAACTTTGACATATTCACCAGTTCAATTTTACTTTTCTACCATTTTCCTACTGCCTCCATCCCACCAAATCTGAGCTCTCAAGCTGACCCGGGGGCTGGTCTCGTCTTCATCCCTCTGTTCTGACAAGTTGGCTAAAAATCCTGTTTGCTTTGTTGTCTCCCTCACAGGAAGCCCTGCCTTGCCATCCTCTTGGCCATCCATCTCGTGCTGGGCAAGCACAGTGGCAGTGGCCTCAGCTGGCTCACTGTAGCTCTGGTTCTTTCAGTCTCCCGTAGTCCGCCTCCGCCTGTCTCTTTCATAGTCTAGAATGTTAGTGGTGAACAAGCAGCATGAGATGAGGTCACAGGCTCCTGAGTCAGACCTCCTATGTTGGGATCTGGGCCAACCAGCCTCGAAGCATTTTTAAAAACTCTTTGTTACTCATTTCTGAGATAGGGATAATACTAACACCTGCATCTAAGAGTTATGGGAAAGATTGCATGACATGATTTATGCAAAGGATTTACCCTATACAAATCCACATGGAACTATTTTCATTATTCTTAGCATGGAATGTTTTTTAAAAAGTCTGTCCAAATTAATGAAGCGACTGGCTTGCTGTACTAAGCAGTCAGTGGTAGAATGGAGCCGTGTGTCAGGCGTGATATCTGACCTGGGGCTTCTTCTATACTGTCCAACCCACCTGCCATTGCTGTTCAGTAGAGTGTCCTTGAGTCCCACTGTGTGGGACCACTCTCAGAATTTTCCAATTGTTCCCCTTTGCGTCTTCAAATAAAAGCCATACTTAGGGGGTCATTATGATTTTTTTTCTCTGCTTAGGGCCCCCAAAGATCCTTCTTTGGCCCCACTTGCCTAGGAAGCTCTGTCCACCTTAAGTAGGTACTGTTCTTGGTTCTTGGAGACTTGGGAACAAATCCACACCTGTACACACTGGGACGACAATGGTTTGCAGATGTGTTACATATCACCAAGGGGCTCAACTCCAAGCCAGACATTGAGATGGAAGGGGGGGGGTGCTACATTCCATCATCCCCTGCTGAGAGGATCCTGTGGTCTCTGGAGCCATTGTGTTGGACAATGCAGCATCACTATTAATCAGAAAGGCATCCTTTGATTTGTCTGCATGAGCAAAGCAATAAAGAGCAACTGTCTGTTTTTCTTCCTTTTTCTGACCCACATACACTATCTGTACATAGAAAATTTGCATGTGGCTCTGACAATGTTTCGGTCCATGAAAGCTAGAAGGCTAGAGTGTAGTGACATGTTCCAGAGCCACAGGGAAGAGAGACTACCTAGTTATTTCCTGATGCATTTATCTTCAGGGCCTTCACTGCATAGACAGCTTGTCTCACTTTATTAGTTATGATAACCCTGTAAAGTAGATTTATAGCCACACTTTATAAATGAGAAATGATTCTGTATGAGAAACAGCACGGGAACTTACCCAAGGCCATACAGGCAGGGTGGGACCAGGAAGACATTGGATTTCAAGTCTTAGAGCTTTGGTGTCTGGGTCCTGTGCTCCTTCTGGTCTACCAGGGTTTGAAGACTTTCTCTCTTAAAGACCAGATGGAGCTAGTTTAGTTTAGTTGGCCAGATGGGCTGTAGAGTCGTTGTAACCCCTAAGCTCTGACCTAGTAGTAAGAAAGCAGTCATAGATAGTATTTAAACAAATAAGCATGACTATGTTTCCATAAAACTTTATTTATAACACCAAATGGCAGGTGGACAAGGAGAAGACCCTAGACCTCTTCAAAAAGCTGCTTGCTTTTTCTTTTTTCTTTTTTTCTTTCTGGTGACCACAGCTACACATGCCCCTTCCATGCCTCCACAATGACCAATCTGTGCCTGTTGGCTCTTCCAGCTCTTATGCGAATCTCTCTTGGCTCCAGGGTGAGCATCTGCACTTGCAGGCCCATTGGCAGGTGATTAAAAGCCCTGCTATACATTTCTGACAGCGGTGGCTGGCAGAAGGGCCCACATGGCTGAGATAAGCCAGCAGGAGCTGGGGAAGAACTGGGGGGGTGGCCATGTGGGAGGTGGGTTTCATTCCTGGAGAGGAGTAATAAGCATGTGATTAGCTTTTCAGAAATGTGCACGCTGCTGGAAACCTATTGATTTCTCCTTTTCACCATATTCTCTCCAGAGCTCCTGAGGTTGGCTTACCAAGAAGGAGGTGAGCTGGTGGTCATCTGTTCTGAATGATCTCTATAAGCCATGTGTCCTGAATGACCTCAATTAGCTGTGTGATGTGTAGGGGCTGATTGTAGATTAGGCTGAAGCTGGAGGTAAACTGATCTAGCAATACATGGCCATCTCTACAATACCATAGATGGTTGCTGAGGGGCCATTCCTAGGCTCAGCATGAAAACTGAGAAGTAGAACATCAGTTTCCTTGGGTCTATGACTTCAGAGGCCACTTTGAACTTCACACAAGTTTCTGGGTTGAAACTGTCCAGCTCCAGCTCTGTGGTTTTCAGAAGGCATTCTGATGGTCTTGGGGAGATTGTAGACTACTTGAGGTCTCTTACTTTCTTGCTTCCTTCTAAACCTCTCCATGTCTTGGGGTATCACCGACCACATGAAAAGTGTACATGCAACTTTTGATGGAATAGCTCCAGAAAAGTGAATTTCATCTTAGGTTGATTTTAGGTTTAATACCGTGCTTATGAACACAGTAAAAGCCAAAGATTCTGGGCATTGAGTCTGTGTCCATGTTATAGATAATGATCTGCTTAGGTGTGTCCTGGCAGCAACATCTATCTTCCTCAAATGTCTGTGGCTCAGTCCCTTACAGCAGGGATGTACGCACAGGGTAAACAGGGTCATTCACACCACACGACTCTGGGATTTTGTCACAATAATAAGACATACTGTAGAGAGCAGCTAGGTTTCAAGGTCTTTTGTCATATACCCCCTTCACTAAATTCCCACAGTAACTCCGTAACCTTGGCAGCTCAGGTGTCCCTGTTTAGTAGAGGTCACGTGAGTGAGTGAGTGCACAGCTGGACTAGAGTCTTTTGCCACAAACTGCCATTCTCAGGAGGCTCCAGGCTCCAGCTGTAGCCGGAACATCTGCCTGCAGACTGGAGTCATGCTGCCCATCCTAACTCTGATGATCTTCTGTTGACCACTCCAGGCTCCTTGAATACAGAACTGGATTGTACGGTTGTTCAGTGGACCTAAATACTGTGGAATAGTCCAGGCCCTGCAGGACACAGGTTGCTTCTCAGTGAGTAGTCAGTCACTGAAAGAATGGTTAGCTGGGTGTGGTGGTGCATGCCTCTAATCCTGGTACTCTAGAGGCTGATGCAGGAGGATTTGAATGTTGAAACTGGCCTGGTGAGAGAGTGGCTGATGGAAGGTCTCCCATCATGATGGTGTGACACAGTTGGCCAGTTAAGTGTCAGATGCTAGGCTCTTCAGTTCCAGAAGAAAGGCTTCTCAACAAATGAAAATTAAAGCAAACCATACTTGAAATAAACTAGCAATACATGACCTTCTCTGAAAGGCAGAAGGGAGGCACTGGGGTGGGGTGGGGGGCATTGCTGGACTCCACACTCAGCCAGAGTTAGATTTTCATTTAAGGCCATGCCATTTCATGTCAGGTAGAGTTTCAGCTGAAGAGTTGCATGGAGGCATTACTGCCTCTCCGAGGGGATCTCTACCCCCAGGCTTCTGTCACCATCTGTGAGCCATGAGGCATGTGGGATGGTGATTTAGGATGCCTGCCTTTGAAGCCTGAGTGCCTTGGACCAGCTTATGGCCTCAGGGATATACTTAATCTTTTTTACCTTGCCAAATTAGACTCATATATAAGGGTTATATAAGATGGTGCCCAATAAAGCATTAGGCAAGGGACCAGAGGTTGCTGGACTACCACTTTACCACCTCTGGTCAGTACCATTGAGGGGAACTGGGGTCTTGTGCTTATCCTATACGACCAGATGCTGAACTGTGTGTGTCCCGAAGGACTGGGCTGGACAAGGTGTCACAAGGGTCTGTCCCCTAAAACAACAAGCCCAAGGCCACTATGAAAGTTGAATAAATGTGTTAGATGAACTAGCTGTACCTTTCTTCATGTCACCGTGCCTGTAAGCCTGTTCTTACACCGTCTAGAGCCTATACTAATTTCCAAACTCACTTCTGTCTACTCATCCTCAAAGCTCCCCCATGCCAAATGTCATTTGCCAAGTACCTTAGGTTATTAATACGTAGCTGCCCTTCTTCCACAACCTCCAAAGCTGGCTCTTCCTTGTATCTGACATTAGATCTGGCCACTTGCTCAGCAAAGTTTTCTTCCTTTCACATGTCTTTCTTGTCATGGAAATGGCCTCTCCTGGGGCTGGGGAGTGCGGAATGTTTGGCTTTGGCCTCCATCGGGAAATGAGTGTGGTGCCGCCCCCAAGACCAAAGGCCTGTGGTGAGGGTAATTTTACCCTTGTCGCCATAACTACAGATGCCCTTATTACTCACATGGATGTCTCACCCTTGTTTAACAACATATTAAACCATTAGTCTCCATGCCAGTGGGTTCAGCTAGTTCACAATGGTAAAAGCTGATCATTAAATCCCCCTTTCCTTGCTTAATCGCTTTTAAATTGGTTGCCTTTTAATTCCATCAAGTGCCCTCTTTCTTAGACAATCTACTGTGCCCTGCACAGCGTGGTCACACCCCCGGGTGAGAGGAACTGGGCCACTAGGGTCCTCTTCTTGGAGAGTAAAGGGAAGGTTTTATTCGCTTCCTGCTCACCTGGTGCTCAGTCCCCGATCAGACTTCTGATCCAGTGTTCTATACTTCAGCAGTCTGTCTTCTGCAGGTTAAAAAAAAAAAGCTGTGTTTTCTCAGTGGGAAATATAAATATTTTCAAAATGGATACTGATGTGTGCATTATTAACAGTAAATTCAAATGACTTTGAGGCTGCAAAAAAGTTGGGGAAGTTAATATTGCTAGGACTCACAGGCGCTCTCTCTCTCTCTCTGTCTCTCTCGCTCTCTCTCGCTCTCTCTCTCTCTCTCTCTCTCTCTCTCTCTCTCTCTCTCTCTGTGTGTGTGTGTGTGTGTGTGTGTGTGTGTGTGTGTGTGTGTGTGTCTGTGTCTGTGTCTGTTAAGCTAGGTGACAGGAGATGGCAGGTGAATGCTAGGTGACAGGAGATATCTTAGCTTACAGTGGACCAGATACAGGTCATACCTACTGTGATGGTTAATCTTGACTGTCAACTTGACTAGATTTAGAAGGTCAACTTTTAGGCATGAGTAAGAGGGCATTTCTGAGGTTTGTGTGAGGAGAGCAGACTCCCTCTAAATATGGGTGGCACCATCTCACTGGGTGGGGCTCGGGATTTGTTTAAAAGGAGACCATGGGCGGAGAACCGACTTTGATCTTTCTCTGTTTCTTGTCTGCAGACGCCATGTGCCCAACCACCTCATACAGCCACTCTCTCTCACAACACTGCCTTTCCTGCTGTGGTGGGTTGTTCCCTCAAACCACGAACTCCAATAAACTCTTCCTTCTCTAAGTTGCTTTTGTAATACATTTGATCACAGCAGCAGCGGGGGGAAAAAATAAAATATACTTGGTAATCATGGGGATGGAGAGGGGTTCGGGTCTTAGAAACTTCTGTGGAAATGTACGGACAGAACTGATGTGTGGAAAGGAAGGGGCCTTAACAGACTGAGCACGGGGTTGGTCAGATAACCCATGGTTCACACTAGAAGCTGCCAAAATGGCCCCTGGGGCCTGAGCTAACCCATTAATGGACCTCACATGTTTTACCCTCAGAGTTACCCTGAGGATTCACAAGGGCAGCTCTGGAATAGATTGCCCAGGTATTGGTGCAGTTCATTCCTGGTGTTGACTCCCAGAGTGACTTCTAGGATGGCCATTCTCTATAGAAGAAATAGTCGTGAAGATCTGTCAACCAACACTCTCAGTCGCAGAGGGATAGGTGTATAGTTTCAGTGGAAGGGACCTGAGTAGAGCCAAAACACAATGTCCACAGTGGTGTAACCCCTCACATCCAGAATAGCCCATTTTACATTTAGCCTCCATTTCCCTGGGTTGCTAGTTAGTCTTCCTACATCTAGGAAATCTTGGAGGATGAGACATTATGGACCAGATTATCCTCCCTTCTGCCCCCCTCTCCCGCGTTACTATCTCTGGGAATGTGGTCTGTAGGGAGGTAACTAAGGGAGAGGGGTGGAGGCCCAGCTGTTACAAGTTAGATTAACAATCAAAAAGGCGGCAAGTAAGGCTAGCATAATCCAATAAGGACTGACATCAATATCCTTGAAGGAGATCAGGACCACAAAGAAAAGTGTTAGGGGCGGGAACACAGAGAAAAGGCCATGGGAGGACACCGGGAGAGGGGCCCTCTGCAAGCCAAGGAGAGAGGCCTTCTGAGGAACCATCTCTGCTGACACTTCGATGGTGGGCTTCCAGCCTGCAGAACATCGAGGAAGACAATTCTAGTGTGTTAGCCCCTATGTCTGTGGGGTTCCATGATGGCGGCAGCCCCTGGCATTAGTCCTGCTCCGTAGTTGTTCCTGGGGCAAAAACCGATTCTCGCCGTCTCCTCCCTCCACTTCCTAGGTCCGCCCCTCAGCCTGCATGGAGGTTTCATGTGGGAGGCTTGTCTGGTGGGCTGATCCCCTGGGGCACTAGCTGCCACTTGAGGGTCCCATGGTGAACTTTATTATTGTATCTCCTCACCTCTTCCAGTCCATAGGCCCTTCTCCATCCTTCCTCATCTTCGATGGCCTTGATGATTGCAAGAGTGCTACCATTTTCTCTGTAGTTGGATTTTTCTGATATTTATTCTTGATGAGATTGTAGTTATGTAATTTAGAAAAAAATATAAGACATGAACTGAATGAACCCTTCTTAGCACAGCATTTTGGGAGTCACATGATGTCACTGGTAACGCTGACTTCAATCACTTGTGTATCATCATCTACTGCTTGCTTCTTTATAATGAATGACTATCCTGATCCTTCTTAAGCACCAGCCCACAGGCTTTAGGATGTGCCCTTCCCAGCTGCTTTTTACAAAGGAGAGGTGTTTTCTCTCTGTAGCTCTCCTGTAAGGCATGGATTTGGGGTGCTCTGCACAGAGTGGAGGCCACTGACTCTAGGCTCTCTGTGGACGAGAATAAGCTGGTCTGTTTCTTGAGGGAGAATTCTGTCACGGGCACCAGCGCTTTCGCCTTCCGCTGCCCCCTTTTCTCACGCGCTCATCTGCTAATTTGTAGCTCAGGCCTCCCGTTTCCTCCCTGCCCTCGCCCTCTCCTCTCTCTATCGAATTAATCCTGCCGGCGAGACTTGTGTGGGGACACAGCTGACCCAGGACTCTGCACCCTGTTGACGAGGGAGGCTCAGAGGCGCCAGAGGCAGCTTTGGTTTTTACCACCCCTCGTTTCTCTGACGAGGGAGCAGACATGGAGAGGTTAACCGACTTACCCGAGGTCTGAACACAAGGGGCCGTGACTGAGTTGATACCTCAGCTTCTGGATCATGTGTGCTACAAACCAGCAAGCTTCATCCCTCCCGGTGGTCATGCAGAGAGCACACCTGGACCTTTGGGGAGAGAGGCTCACTGCCAAGCAGCCAATGGGGGCAGGAGCTTGTTGTGTGTCCTTTATGAAATGGGAGGCCCAGTGGCTTCCCATGAGGAAGTTTCTTACCCTTGCTCCAACCTGAAGCACTGGGACAGGGGACAGGGACTTCAGTGAGCCCAGAGATGCTTACTAGCTGTTCAGTCCCCAGGGTCGATGTTTCTTCTTCAGGGGTGTGTGTGTGTGTGTGTGTGTGTGTGTGTGTGTGTGTGTAAAAAGGATGCCCACCTTCATTCTCATCTTCATCCCCATCTCTTACCACTTCACCTCTTAGGGGACAGTCACTGTGGACATGTCTGCTTTTTACATACAGCATTTGCCCTTGGTCCCTAGACCCCCCTGTGAGATTTCTTATTCTCCCCACTTTACATCTGAGGGAACTACATGATGTAGCTTACTCCAAATCTACATAAATAGATAAGGGTAAGTGTGGAGCCCACGTGCCAGAGCCAGGCCTTGAGAAAACATGGGGTTACCTATTTTCATTCCGTAGCAACAGCTCTTTGTCGACGCTTACAGTCACAGAGGCTTAAAGCCGCTTGCTTGCGTTATCATTAATTTTAGATCGCCAGAGCAGTGAACGTTTTTTCGTAGCATTTCATGACCCTTACCATGGAATTCACTGTGTATTTCGCAGCTAAATACAGATTTTCTGTTTTATTTGTTTTGCAGTCCATTCTTGGGGTTTTCACTTTGAACCATCTACTCATTGGCTGAATGTTATTATATTATTATTATATTATATTATTATTATTATAAGCACGTCCAATCTGTGATCTATGGGCTGCCTGTCTCAGCTTAGCTAGGAAGGCATTCCAGCACGTTTGTGGATGGCAGCTTCAGGTCACCACCTCAAAGAAGTTCTCTTCCAAGCAGTTCCATAGGGGATGCTATAGATCGTTTCTTCAATATCCCCCCCAAAGGCTCATCATGTGTTGAAGGGTTGACCCCCAACCTGTGATGTTAGTGAGGGGTCATGGAAACCTGTAAGAGACGGAACCTAGTGGGAGAAAGTTAGGTTATTGGGAGTGCATCCTTGAAGGGAATGTGGAGGCCAGGGTCCTTTGCTCTCTCTCAATATTGTTCTCTTACTTGCTCCCTGCCTTGACATACTCCCCCATAAGAGGCCCAAAGCAAAAGACCCACACGACCATAGACTTCAGTCTCTGAAACCATGAGACCAAATAAAACGCTTCCCTCTGTAAGTTCATTCTCTCAGATCTTCTGTCGTGGTTATGGAAAGCTGATCTAATAGAGCTGCTATAACCCTAGAGGTCCTAGATGGTGGGAATGCCATTCTTCCTCCTAGGCTTAAGCACCAGTCCTTTAAGTTAAAATGCTCCGAGTCCTAACCATGGTCCCCTTTGTAGGCATTGCCTCATTATTTTCTGAAAAGCAGTGCTGCTGGAGGTGGGAATGGCATTGAAGCCAGCCGAACAGTCTCCCTTTTGCTAGGGACTAGTTAGTTCTGCCTGGATGCTTGCTGGCTTCTTTCTGGAATGTTGAGGTTCGGTGCCCAAACCTGGAAATGTGAAGACATTCCACATTCACATCAATTGTTTTGTAGAAATTTTTTTTTCTTTATGGAACATGTCTTGCTATACTAATAGGTAGATTCTGTTCTCTCTATATTTTTAGGAGCCTCCACCAAAAATGAATATAGTTTTGTGTGTTCCTTCTAGTCCCCTGCTTCAGGTTCATGATTTTCTCAGCGTCACGTCACCTCAGCTCCCCTCCCTGAGGTTTCCACCCCACTGTTCACTCCAGCCTTTACGGTTAGAGCGGCTTGCCCAAGGTTCCGCTGCACGTACGTAGGTGGCGAAGCCAGCACCAGAACTCTTTGGTTGGTAGCAGTAATTAGATTTCCTGCCGCGCCTGCTCCGCTTCTTAGAGTGTCTGCATTTATTGGCCGTCTACTGGTGTTCTGCCCTGCTCCATCTTTAAAAAATTCTTTATTTCACTGCTTCATTTTATCATCTAATTTTTCAGCTCTTATTTTATTAAATTCACACTAAATAATTCTCTAACACGAAGCCTATTGGGAAGGTATCCTTCTGTTCTAGTTGAAGTTTTCATTTTGTGTGTGGTGCTGGTTTTGAATTTTATGCCTGATGTGTTCCGTTCTCTTGTTCATTTCTTTCTTCCTGGAGCCTTCCCTGCCTCCCTAAAACCTTGTGGCATTGTCATCCTGGCTGATTTACCTTGATTTAGGATGAATGTATTCTTGGTCCCTTTCCCACCGTCTCTGTACCTATTCAATTTTTTCCATAAGGCAGAATTGGTGGACTGGGCATTCCATGTCTGTCTACTTTTCCTTGGCCAGTGTGAGGCTGTCTGGAGGCAGAGCTGACCCGAGGCTGTGGATACTTTTCATTGGGATACTCAGCCTCTCTACCAAGCGCTTGGGTTTCAGAGAAGAATCTTACCATCCTTCTGCTGAGGAGGCATATATATTTAAGGATGAGAGAACACAATCAACAGGCAATTAAATGAAGTGTTATGACATAAGGGGGTACAGGGAGCAGATTGGCTCAGCTCACTCTGAGTAATAATTGAGGCAGTTCCATGTGGAGATGCTAATGTATGAGTTCCAGCATTAAGCCAAGTCATTCTAGCAGCGATGTGAAAGATGAGATACAGGTCTAAAGAGATAGACTCACAGCAAATACCTATCCTGGTCAGCTCTGCAAAGAGATCTTGTCTGTATTGGGAAGCTAAGGCACTTAGGGATGTAAAGGTTGATAAGTAAGCAGACATCCCCACTCCCCACCCTTCTTTAGCTTGCCCAACCTCATTAAGATTCTAGGCCACAGCCACCACCCCCTTTTCCCTGGTAGGTTTCTAGAGGCATGTTATAGGGCCCAGATGGCATGTCTGGGCAATGCATCTTAAAGCTGCTTTTTTTTTTTTTTTTTTTTTTTTTGACAATCGAGTCAGGACCAATTACAGGATCATGTGCACAGCAGGCCTCGTTAATATGCTCGGCCTGGGATGGGCAGAGGCTGGCAGGTCTGGGGAATTGGCTTAGCCCTCACTAAGGGGCAGTTGGGAGGAAGAGAGGAGAGAGTCATTGATTTCTGGGCTGCCAGGTTGGTCTCCCCATGTGAGCGCTTTCTGCGACTGAACTCACCCTTCTGCCCCATGGGCACACAGTGTATCTTTACTGAGCAAGCAAATGAAGATCCAACTGTTTTTTCACTGAGTGCTTAGAATATACAGTGCTCAGTACTCACCTTTTATTAAGCTACTAGATGTATGAAACAGTATCACAGTGTTATGGAACAGGCAGCTAAGGCTTCCTCAGATGGGGAAAGGAGTTTGTCATTTGTCTGAGGTCAGGGACCTCAAGTGGAGAGAAAAACAGACAAGTTTTTGGATATTTACCTTCCCTCCCTCCCTTTTCCCCTTCTTCCCCCCACCCCTGCTTCTTATCCACTCACCCCCCCCACCCCCGCATCACATAGCTCCATTATGTGCTCCAGTCTCGATTTGGTCCATCTGGAGACCCAGGTCAAGACATCCCCCCTCCTTGAATCTCTCTCTCTCTGCTGAAGCCTCTATTTGCTGATCTTCTCTTCCTGGATACAGGACCATTGCAAGTTCTTTCTCGGCAGGTAGTCCTGGTCTCCGTTCTCCATTTTCTCACTCGCTCCCCTTGGGCGCTTACATTTCTCTTTCCCTAGCTTCATTGCTTGTGAATGCCATGGGAATGATATCCAAACCCTAGGGCTTCTAAGGGGAGATTGTCCATGGAGGGGTCACTTAGGCAGCACATACTGGAGAACCTTCAGTATCCCAGGATGATGCCAATGATAACAATGGTAAGTGAAAAAACATTACTGCTCTCAAAAAAAAAAAAAAAAAAAAGGCTACAGCGTTGTCAGAGAGGCAGGCATGATACACTCCTTAGACAGAGTTCCCAGTGTAGACTGTTGTGATGGCGGAATCTTGGTTGTCAGCTTGACACAGTTGGGAAGAAAGAATCTCAACTGAAGAATTGCCCCCATCAGATTGGCCTGTGGGCATGTCTACAGGGCATTTTCTTGATTGCTAATAGATGTAGTCGGGCAAACCCTACTCTGGGCAGCACCATCCCTAGGCAGATGGGACTGGGCTGTAGAAGAATGGGGGCTGAATGTGAGCCTGGGATTAAGCTAGTAAGCAGCATCCCTCCATGGAGTCTGCTTCAAGCTTCTCCCTTGAGGTCCTCCTGTGACTTCCCTCGATGATGGATTATAACCCGGAAAATGAAATGAAATAACCCTTCCCTCCCCAGCTGCTTTTGGTCATTTTTTTAATCATAACATCAATAACAACAACAAAAAAATGCAAACATCATAGACAACTGTGATTGCTATCTTTAGGAAGGATGCAGGCAAGTTTCTAGGATAACGTAGGAGGGGTTTGATTCAGCCTTGAAGATCCACAGAGGCCTTCTAAAGGATAGAATGCTTCATTTGAAGTCTGATTAATGAGGAGTCGGTCATAGGAAGAATGGTCCAGAGAGAGTGCTAAGCAGGTGCAGAAGACTGATACAGGAGAGCTGGTCTTGCTTTACAAACAGCAGTAAGGCTGGTGCACCTGGAAACGAAGAGGGAATGAGGCTGGGGTGTTCGCAGACCTAGAGCAGGCCAAGTCTTAGGGCCCAAGGAAGGGAGAGAGGATGTCTTTCTGGGTGCTCTGGGAGCCGCTGAGAGTGTAGTGTGTGAGCCAGAGTGGGTGTAATGGGCCTCGATGTCATTTTTGAGAAGATGTCTTTGGAAAGTGAACTGAGGACACCAGAGTGGAAGGCTAGAGAAAGTTGGACCCTCTTGTGGCCACAGAGACCGGGAGGTTAGATGGAAGGATGGAGCTGCATTTTCGAGGTAAACTCAACATGAGCTGGTGGTGAGTTGTCACATGTGGGTTGCTCAAGTGATCAGGGTGAAGTGTAAAGTGAGGAAGAGGGATGTGTCCAGGATAAAGCATAGATAAATGATGTGGACTGCTTCACAGCTGATGATGCTGCATTGAAAAAAAGCTTTGATGAAGCCAGTAGTGATGTGCAGACGTGAATTAACACTGGGAACCTGTTCAGGGTGACATACCTTGGGTGGGCCTGTCTAGAACTATTTGCTTAATACTCAGAGCTCAGGAAACTATCTGGTCTGTTGGGATCCTTCACTTACGGAAGGCCCAGTTATGAAAGAAAGCAAGGATCAAACCAGCGAAGGAGGTGGATGAGGGGCCACAGTAGGGAGAGAGACCAAGAGAGGGATTTTGGGAACCAGGAGCTAGGGACGTTTGTTGTTGAATATTCCTTCACACTGTGTGAAGATATGCCACTGTGACTGGTTTAATAAAAAGCTAAATGTCCAATAGCTAGGCAGGATTTGGGGGGCAAAGAGAATGCTGGCAAGAAGGATGGAGACGCATAGAGTGGCAGGGAGACGCCGGGGACACAGAGCAAGCAGCATGGATTTCACAAAGTAAAGGTGACCGAGCCACAGAAAAGAATGTAGAAGAAAAGATATGGGTTAATTTAAGTTATAAGGACTAGTTAGATACAAGCCTAAACTACCAGCCAAGCTTTCGTAATTAATAAGTCTCCGTGTAGTGATTTGGGAGCTGGCTGGTGGGACAGAGAACAATCCGCTAACAAACGTTGAAAAAGGGCTTTGCACAGTGAGTGAATGTTGCTCATGGGTGAACCCAACTGTAGCTCAGTGCTGGGCCCCCAGTAGGTGTTCAATTAATGTGAGTTCCATTTCATTAACACGGCCCTTTCTCCACTCGCTCTTTTACTTTTGAGTATCCACAGGCCTTTTCCTTCCTTCCAAGGATAACAAGAGATTAAAAACAGGCAAAGGCATTTGTAGAGAAAGTGCATGAATGAGGGAATGTCCAGTGCTGTCGTTTTTTGGTGAGCCCCAAGGTGTCTGCAGCCTGGAGCATTGGTTTCGTTCCGGAGCTAAGCCATAGGAAAGCTTCCTGGGAGCCAATGGCTCTTGTTCAGCAGAGGGCCCTTGGGGAACCACTTTTCAAGCTTGTCAAGCATCCTGAGAATTACTGAATTGGGTATACCCCAGCCAACCATGTAGGGAGCTGCCTTCCCCAGCAGGTCTCTGGAGTCCCTGTCGCCCTCCCTCCTGGAGAGGTGTTGACTGCTCTGTAATCACACAATTATGATGCCATTAAAATGTCACATTTGAAGAAATCCACATAAACAGAGCA
This sequence comes from Peromyscus nudipes, assembly GCA_902168325.1. Lineage (NCBI taxonomy): Eukaryota > Metazoa > Chordata > Mammalia > Rodentia > Cricetidae > Peromyscus > Peromyscus nudipes. Next base: position 45,906 of record CABHPH010150731.1, read on the forward strand.
TTAACAACCGACTGAAAATTGTAGTCTTTACCACTAATGACCTACTTTCTGTACATGCCACGCCCTCCCGCCAACCTTTACTCACTGCCACCTTCCCCAGCCTTGATTTCAGAGGCAGTGAGAAAATGCAACCATCTTTTCTGCCCGGAAAGCCTTAATGTTTCATGCGCTGGGAGAGGCTCTTGGACAGAGCTAGAGATTGCCAGGCCTGGGGTGGGGGTGGGGGTGCGTAGCCAGCGTTGAGTAGCTTGGGGAAGGAGACCAGCTTCAAGGATGCCCACACTCCAGCAGGACCCGAGGTTCTGAGAGGATTGGCAAGAGAAAGGCCAATCCTGGGGAGGATGAACAGAGCCATGCCTAGCAATATCGAGAAAGTTGAGGGTTGGGTTCATTTCGTTGCCTGAGACACCGTAGTCACT
>CABHPH010150732.1:12351-22785 GCA_902168325.1 Peromyscus nudipes
CAAAAAACAAAAAACAAACAAAAAAAAAATCAAAGAGAGAGAGCAAAGGGGGGTGTCGGGGGTAAGAAGGGTGAACACCGCAGAAACCACCCTAGAGTATTTTTTCCAAATTTATTCCACTTCGTTATCTAGTAGCTTTTCTCTCAAAAGATAATCAACTATACCTGTGGGCTATATGGAAACTCTGGCACCTCCCATACTTCCTGCTCATGGGCACTACCCACTACCCAGTCCAGTTTACACTCAGCAGCATCACTATGCCCAGCTCACCAAGGCTGCCCTCCCTCAGCCTGACCATGTTTATTTCCTGTTAAATCAGGAAAGCCAAATCTTCCTGCCAGAGGGTGGGACCGGCCAAGCGCAGAAGCTAGATACAGAGGACCTCCGGCCCCGGTGACCTAGGCTCGGTACACACCTGGTAGCACCTCCACCGTGGCTGTGTCCGAGTCCGAGGCCCCCTGACTGTCAGTGACTAGCAGGTGAAAAGTGTAGACTCCTTGCACCAGATTGGTGAGCTGCAGAGCCACCCCGCTGTCAGAGCCTCCGATGACATCCTGAGGAGGGAAGGGATCCACAGGGCAGCTGTCAGGCTCGTACCCAGTCTCTGAACCTCTTCAGAGCTCAGAGCTCTGAGTTCTTGTTTTCAGGTGTGTAGGACTCATATGGCTGGGGGAGCGGGAAGGGGGAGTGGGGGGGGGGGAGGAAGGGGAAGGAGGAAGGTTTTGAATCTTCAGCTCCTCCTTATGTGGAACTCCGGTGGGTACAAGGACCAAACAAGATGAGGTAAACAACTTTCCAGGCCAAATGATTAATTAACAGAGGGTGAGAGCTTAGGTTGAGGGCTCCAGGACAAAGCATGGAGTTTCATGGTCTTATTGTTTAATATAGTTTTATATCGCTCTCACCGCATGTCCCCTCATAGCATAGCATATCCACCTTCTCAAGTGACCCCAGAGCCTTGGTGGACAGATCACTCATTCTACAGGCCCATAGCTCCAAAGAGTGAGAGAGAAATCTTCTGGAATCTTTTGTCTGTACTTTTTGACCAGAATGGATGGCAATGAAAAATTAGGAATCTGAACTGAAAAACACTGAAATGCATTTAGAAGCTAATCTACTATCTAGCTAGATAGAACTCATTCTAGAAGTACATTAGAATGTACAAGGCATTTTCAGTCCCTTCCCTGTGACGGCACCTTTAGTATATCCACAAGAGTGCTTCTGTAGATCTCAAGTCCTTAGCAATGGAGAAAAGGAAGATATACGGAAATTTACAGTTTAAGCGGCAAAGTGATCCAACGGCTTCCAAAAGCTAAAAATCTGGGTTTGTTTGGTGTGAGACTGAGCTCTTTGGCCTTGGCCAAGTCATGTTCCATCTCTATATTTTACTCTCTGCCCGTGTGAAGTGGAAATGGAAATCCCCGTGCGTCTGATATACCTGATACATGGAGGAAGAAAACTCAAATAGGAAGCTGAGGAGGAGAAGGGCCCCACGGGAAAGCTTGGCTTCCATGTCCCTCATGGTGCCCAGCCTTCTGATACTGTAACATAATGTTGTCGTCTACAAATGTATTGGGCTGAATCCACAGCTGTTCTAGGACACAAGAGGCCTGAGCACCATGGGTGAGACACACCTGCATGGTTTGCTATCCTACCCAAAATCAGATCAGGAAAAGGACTTTGCTTAAACCTTATGACAACCTAGTGTCTCCAGCTCTCAGAATATTCAAACCCAGAGGCCCATGAATCTAATCAGGGAGATGGCATGGTAAGAGAGAAGTCACATGTTCAAGTCCTAGTCTGCAACTAAGTTCTAAGTTAGAATTTAGAAGGAGGTAATTAGAGTTGAATGAGGTTATAGGGGTGGGGCCTCACCCCCAGGATTGGTGTCCTTATAAAAGAAACATGAGAGCAGTTCCTCCACCCCTTTCCTCCTTTCTCACACTGCCACATGAAGATATAGCAAGTAGGTGGCTCCCCAAGATGCAGAAAGAGATCCCTCACCAAAGGTAAACAGATTGGCACCTTGGTCCTGGTTTTCCAGCCTCTAGAGTTATGAGGAAAAACTGTTCTGTAGTTTAGGCCACCCTGCCGGTAGTCTTTTGTCACAGCAGACCACACTGACTCATCTGGATGCAGTGTACCTGACTGAGGGGTAGCCCCCTTCCAGTACTCACGCCAGCAGCTGGACTCTGGCCATCCCGGATCCACAGATAGGACACAATCCCTCGGTCATCAGTAGACCTTGAACCATCCAAAGTAATGGAATTATTGGGAAGTATAAGAACATGTCTGCCACCAGCCTGGGCTCTGGGAGGACTATTATTTTCTAAGTCAGACACAGCAAAAACAAAAGGAAAGAAATTGACTTAAAACACTATCGATGGCATGGCATAAACCACCCACAACTGCTCCATCTTGTAGCCAAGGTTGTTTTAGATAACTCAAGGCATTATTTTCTGTCCCAAATACCTGTAAGATAAGATATAGATACAGACATTGAACAGCTCCTGGTCCAATGGGAAGACAGACAAAAGCAAGGAATTTTACTGAGAATTTTACAATCCAAACTAATACAGAAGGCTAGGGATATACAGTGGTAAAGTGCTGCCTAGCACGCCTGAAGCCCTTAGTCCAATCCCTGTTAGCAAATAAAACCAGGTGTGGTGCTGCATGCTCGTAATCCCAGCAGGCAAGAGGATCAGGAGTTCAAAAACTTGCCTATAAAAAATGGGGGGGGGGGGATATGGGCCAACTAGAGGGCTTAGTGGGTAACAGAGCTTGTCACCAAGGCTAATGGACCCAAATGGTAATCAGAGAGAACTGATTCCCTGAAAGTTGTCCTCTGACCTACACACACACACACACACACACACACACATGCACACGCACTCACACTCACACACACACTGTGGCAAGCACACTCCCCTCCCACACATACACAATAAATAAAAACATAATAAAAAGTTTTTTAAATTGCTCCTTTAAAAAACAAAACATATAACTTGAACATATTTCTGCTCTTGGGTTTCCAAGAAAGAAGAAAGCTAAGCACTGGCCAGAACTGGATCTTTCATGGCCAGGGTCAGAGGAGAGTGAACTGCTTTGCAAACAAGAGGAAACACTATTTCCCTGCAGAGACTGTAGGCTCATGTCTTCCTGCTCTACACACTCCCTGAAGCCAGACAGGACTTAAAGGAAGTCAGTTGTCAGGGAGAAGGTTGGCCCGCCCTGAGCAGAGCTCAGTCAGCTGTGAACTCAAGAGCAAAGACCAATATTGCTAGATAATCATGGACTGGCCTGGGGACCTGGGAGGCTGGAAGGCAGGGCAGGCTCAGGTCCTGTCGTCAGGTCCACTCACCCTTCTTCACAGCCACGGCGAGGGTGGATGTGCTGCTCAGCCCCTGCTGGTCTCTCACGGTTAAACGGAAGTGATAGGTACCCACCTGCAGCCCGCTGACAGTGGCTACGGCTTTGTCCACATTCTCCATCTCCACTGCACTGGGACCTCTGTAAAATGGGGATGGTGTAGACGAAAGGTGGACATGAGATCTGTGCCCTGGCAAATGTTTCTACTCCTGGCCATAGTGACCTTCTATCTGCTCTTCTACAGAATTCTAAGATTACTCTTTATGCACACACGTTCTCTAGCTTGGCATGAGGGTCAAAGCTAAAGTCTTTTGTTTGTTTGTTTGTTTGTTTGTTTGTTTTTAATGTGTTGAGTTCTGGGGAAAGGTTTTCATTCTTTTTTCTTTTTTAATTGAGATGCCACTGAACCGATCTCTCTTTAGAAAGTAGAACCTTAGAAACTGCTCACTTTTTTTAAGATAGGGTCTCACTATGTAGCCCAGGTTAGTCTTGAACTCATGATGAGCTTTCTGCTTCAGCCTGCTAAGTGCTGAGATTACAGGTGTGCACTACCATGCCCAACCACCCATTTCTTCTTTGAATGAAACTCAGTTAAGTCCTCATCTAGCTTTGGGGCATGTGTGGAAAAAGAAGGCATGAGCCAGATGATCTACCACGAGAGAGAGGAATTATGTCTGGTCGTTAAGACCTAGACTTGGTTGTCAGACAGAGGCAGTTTGTGTCTCCATGCAGCCTCTTCCAGTCTAGGCAGTCTAAACTATTCGGCCTTGCTGGTTTCTTCAAGCCTAAGTTTTTTTTTTCTTTATTTATTTTTTAAATTACACTCATGATATTCATTAATTACACTCAAGATATTAATCACATTTGTGGTATTCATAGATTACATTCGCAGTATTCATTCAATTATATATATATATATATATTTTAAAAAAATTTTAAATGCTGAATGTCATTTATTGAAGGGGGGAGGAGATCTTAAATACAGGCTTACAGCACAATGGGAGGACCCCAGAGGGCAGAAGTTCGCTACTGATGTTTTATAATCTTGCTTCTAATCTGTTAACGCCCATTATTCAGGATACACAGACAAGGAACTTCTCTTAAGCATTCAGGAGGGAGGAACTTGGCAGGGAATTGGCATAGGGAGGATCTCAAGGTCAAGGTGCGCAAGCAAGGCAGCAGTTACCCAAAACGGGGGCCAGGGCCCTACAGGTCCCCCTTTTATTAATAAATGAGCTTCTGACTTGGGTTGCGAGGGATGTCAGCAGGTCACCTTACCCGTCATGGAGATGCCTGCCCACAAGCCTAAGTTTTTCAACTTGAAAATGGGGATGATCCAGCCAGTGTGGTGGCACATGCCTTCAATCCCAGCACTTGGGAGGTGGGGGATAGTCAGAGGCAAATGGATCTCTGTGAGTTGAAGGCCAACCTAGTCTATGCAGAGAGTTCTAGACCAGTCAGGACTACACAGTAAAACCCTGTCTCAAAATAAACAAACAAACAAAAAATGGGAATGATGCAGTTCCTTCTTCAGAAGCCATGTGGTATATTGAGACCCAGTAGGTAAAACAGGAAATGTTATAATGTGAATTTCACCTTGAACTTGCACATCTGTCCTATGAAATCAATGGGCTGGTTAAGTGTAGACCACACATGGCTTTCCCTACATCTCTTTTGCCAGGAAGCTCACCCCATACCAAGCCAGCCCTGTCCACCTCTTCTAAGCTCCACTTCCTCCACTGCCAACCCTAAAACACTATCCTCTTTTGGTTTGCTTGTTTGTTTGAAATGAGGGTCTTGCTATGTAGCTTAGGCTAGCCTTGAACTCAAGAGTTTCCTGCCTCAGCCTCCCAAGTGCAAGGTTTACAAGCATGTAGCACCATGCCTATAATACATACTTTTTTTTTTTTTTGGTTTTTTCGAGACAGGGTTTCTCTGTGTAGCTTTGCACCTTTCCTGGAACTCACTTGGTAGCCCAGGCTGGCTTCGAACTCACAGAGATCCACCTGCCTCTGCCTCCCGAGTGCTGGGATTAAAGGCGTGCGCCACCACCGCCCGGCTCATACTTTTATCAATAAGGTCTAGTTACTCTTTGCTTAAATCTTGACTCCTCAACAAGCTCGGGCTGCAGTTTAACGTGGTCCTCCAGGGAAGGGATACTGTCCCTCAGCAGTGACCCAGCCTCAGAGCTGGGTGGGTACACTACCTGATGTGCTCCCAGTGGTAGCAGACGATGCCGTGGTCATCACTGCTCCCGCTCCCATCCAGTGTAGCGCTCTGCACCGGGAAGAACAGCTCCTTATCGGGGCCTGCCACAGCCACCGGAGCCTGGTTGTTCTCTAGAATTGCAGATGTTAAAGAGAGGAAAGGAGAGAAGGAAGAAGGGAAGCAAAAAGGAAGGAAGAAGAGAAAAAGGAAGGAGAGGAGGAAGGGAAGGAAAAAAGGGAGGAGGGGAGGAAGGAAAGGGAAGAAGAAGGAAGGAGAAGAGGAAGGGAAGGAAAGAAGGAAGGAGGGGAGGAAGGGAAGGAAAGAAAGAAGGAAAGAGAGGAGGAGGGGAGAAAGGGGAGGAAAGAAGGAGGAGAGGAGGAAAGGGAGGAAAGAAATTAAGGAGGAAGTAAAAAGGGTAAGAGGGAAGGAAGAGTGCGGGAGGGAGAAGGAAGAGGAACAGAAATCAGGGTTCAGAGGCTTGCTCTCTTCTGTCTGCAACCCCGCTGTCTAGCACAGTACCCGCTAAATAGCAAATGTTGACAACATTTCACTTGTGGGCTGGAGAGACCTGGGTTCAATTCCCTGTACCCACATGGTGGCTCTCAACAGTCTGTGACTCCAGTTCTGATGCCTCCTTCTGGCCTTCACAGACATCCATGCAAGCCAAATACCCATGCACATAAAAATAAATATTTTAAAAAAGAAAAATGCTTCAGCTGAATGTTGGAAGAAAGAAAAAGAAGTAAAATATCGCTCATGGTGTTATTTTTATGAATAGTTACTATTTCTGCTTCCAAAAAAAAAAAAGGCCACATAATGCAAGCCAAGAGTCACACAGACACAGCCATTACCATCGGAATATAAAATATAATGTCTTTCCCCTCTGTCCTCCTCAATATGCATAATGGCTTCCTAATTTCCTAAGGACAAACATCCACAAAGCCCTGCCCCTCTGTGGGACATCTCATCCCAGTCCTGGTCCCCAACAGGCCTAGTTCCATCTCTTCTTTCTCCAGTCACACCATTATTTTTAGTTCTTCAATGTACCCAGGCCCCTTTCATCCTGTGGCTTCTGGGAGTCTGGGCCCCTCTTCCTAAACACATTCCTTCTTGCCCTCCACTCCCCATCCTTCTCCTCCTGATCACCTGTCATGTGTTTGTCAATGGGACTCCAGTGAAAGCTATTTCTGGAGCCGAGTGCTCTGTGGGTGCTCTTTATGTGGGCGCCCTTCCTCACTGAGGAGAGCGCCTGAATAACTTCATGTCACTTCACGTGCACTTGCCACAGCCCTGGAAGAGCACAGGTCAGGCCCATCTTCTTTAAGTCCATATCCCTAGGGTCTGTCTGGGAGCACCTTTTACATCTTAGCTGAATCAGTAAGTGAAAATTCAATCAGTTGCCTTTCAGCTGAGACTTCCCATCATCAGGCTACCAGGTGATGGATGTGGAGACAGCAAGCCTTTTCTAGAGAAGTTTTGAAACAAGACCATCATAAGCAAGGTCTGGCTGGCTACCTATGAGTCTCCCAAAAGCTACAGGTAGCAGAGCCCTGGGTTTTTATAAGACCAGAAAGTGAGTGGAGCCTGGGTCAACACCCAAGTGTCTGCTGCGTCTGGGTGTCAGGCCACACAGTCAACCAGTCTCCCCAAGACACCCTGGAACTTTCTCCAGCTGAGTATGACAGGCCCAGGAGTCACCAGATGACAAGTCAGAGACACACTTGGTGCTGACAGCGACCCTCATTTTGTCTTTGGTACTATGGTTTAGAGGCATGTGACAAGATTCAGAACGTCAAAAGAAACTTGGTTTTCCATGCCCCATCAGCTCTCACATCTCTGATTTCCTGCCAGCTCAGGAATCTCAGGATGCGGCCACCAAGTTAGACACATCTGAAGCTCAAGAGTCTGGATATCGCTTCTACTTTCATCTCTGGGGTCAAATCTCCTTCGTATCTCACCTACCAGCCTGGACAATCACGGCGACCAGAGCAGCGGATTGCTGTCCTGCGGAATCCGTCACCATCAACTGAAATGTGTACTCCCCTTCCCGCAGCTCAGACAAGTGGAGGTATGGGGTCTGTGCTCCCTACACAACAGCAAACGTGAAAAGGAAACAAGAGGAAGACTGTCATTAGAGAAGTCCCAGGAAGCAGTGTGCCATGACAGATGCTGCTGGTTTCACTGAACGCAGAGATCCTGCTCGAAAACCAACTGGGTGCAGTGGTGCAGGCTTAACACACCAGCTTCTTGGTGTCCTAATTAGATTTGTTTTTCAACTTGACACAAGCCAGGGTCATCTGGGAAGAGGAAACTTCAGTTGAGAAAACGTCTCTATCAGACTGGCCTGTAGGCAAGCCTGGGGGAGCATTTTCTGGATTAATGACAGATTTTGGAGAACCCAGGCCGCTGTGGGTAGTGCCACCCCTAGGTAGGTGGTTCTGGGTTGTATGAGGAAGCAGGCTGAGCAAGCCATAAGGAGCAAGCTAGTAAGCAATGTTGCTCCACAGCCTCTGCTTCAGTGTCTGCCTCTGGGTGCCTGTCTTGAGTTTCTGCCCTGATTTCCCTTGATAATGGATTACCAGCTGCGAGGTGAAATAAACTTCACCTCCCCCATGTTACCTTTAGTCATGGTCTTTATCACAGCAACAGAAGCAAACAAAGACTCTTGGGAAGCTGGAGCAAGAAGGTGGCAAGTTCAAGACCTGCCAGGGACAGAGGAAGTTCAAGGCCGATCTGCACAACTTAGGAAGACCCTAGCTCAATATATATTGAAAAATATAAAGGGGAAACGGGCTAGCACTCAGTGCTGGCGTGCTCACCTGGTACATGTGAGGTGCTAGGCGGTGCATGCAGAAATTAAAAGAAGGAAGCAAGAAGCAGGGTGTGGGGTGCACACCTTTAATTCCAGCACTGGGGAGGCAGAGGTAGGCAGATCTCTGTGAGTTTGGAGCTAGCCTGGTCTACATAGCAAGCTCCAGAACAGCCAGGACTACATAGTGAGACCCTGAGTCTGTTGTGTGTCCTCACATAATTCTGAGTCTGTTGTGTGTCCTCACAGCATTGAAGAAATGTCAATTAATAAAGCCTCTGGAACTCAGTACAGCAGTGTTGAACACTGGGTCTGAGAATGGAGGTGTAAGGAGATTTCTGAGAGCTTGTGAAAAACCTCCAAGTAGCCAAGACAAGAGTGACCTCGGTTTCTTCAAAAACATGAAATTGTTCTTGGATTATGCTTTCATGCCCCGCTCCCCAGGCGTAGTGGATAGGAGTGAGTTTACTTTAGAATGCTCATTACAACCGGCTGTTGTTATTTGTTTATATGCCTATGTGGATAAACATGCTTTTGCCATGAGCAGCTCGTTCGCCAGCTGCAGCTTGCCCTGTGATTGGATACTTGACTCATGTCACTCCTGTTAACCCTTGAAATATAAATTGTCTGATGTTCTGAATAAAGTTGGTTATTGATGAGACTTTAGTCCGCCTCATTTATAGGCTCCATTCTCCCAGGTCCCCCCACTTCTTGAGTGGTAAACACAGCAGTATCTGCTACAGTGTTTCAGAATAATAGCTGCTTTTCTGATAACGTAGTTAGGTTAATTACCTCTAATGTTTCTCCCAAGTCTAAATAACACATTGCTCTAACAAATACTATGTCTGCTTTTTTCCCAAAGGACATCATGATCGAGTTGAAACAACAGGACTGACTACTTGGTTGCTGTTCTGTGCTTACCTGAGTGTGTGACAGCAAGGATGTAAACTTGGGGGAGACTTGTGAGGTTACATGCTCTTCCCATCACTTCACAGTTTGAGAAATTTATAAAACAGATTTTCTGATTTAACAACCCCCCTAAACCAAGAATAAATAAATGAATGATACATAGATGATAGATTGATGGATGGATGGATGGATGGATGGATGGATGGATGGATGGACAGAGACAGACAGACAGACAGACAGAGATAGGATAAAAGTCTGCAGGCAGGATAGAGGACTTGCCTGCATGACCACCTCTTTGCTCTCACCGCCAGGGCCTGGGGACCACTCATAGAGGACAATCTGGTGATCATCACTGCTCTGGTTTCCATTCAGAGTTATGGCGTTTTGGGGCAAAGTTATGGTCTGATTTGGTCCTGCATTGGCAACAGGTGGGTAGTCCACGGCACCATGGATGACGAGGGTTGCTGTGGTGGAGTTAGTAGCGCCATCTGAGTCTGTGATGGTCAACCTATAAAGAGAAAAGGAAGCTCTTACATCCAAGCTTGTGCCACACCTGGAAGTAAGTGGTCACCTTAGCCTGCTCAGACTAAACATTCTCAGAAAAAAAGTGAAAATAGAGGCCAGCCGGTGGTGGCGCACGACTTTTATCCCAGCACTCGGGAGGCAGAGGCAGGCGGATCTCTGTGAGTTCGAGGCCAGCCTGGTCTACAGAGCGAGATCCAGGACAGACACCAAAACTACACAGAGAAACCCTGTCTTGAAAAAAACAAAACAAAACAAAGTTGAAAATAGAAACTTGAGGATGAGGCTAAGAAAAGCATACAGGCCAGAAGATATTTTTCTTTGCTTCTATTGTCATGGATTTGTTTTACTTTTGAATCATAATATGTTTCCACATTAAGGCTTAGCTTTTATGAAGTTACTAGTCTTTGAGATGCTGAATGGAGAATTGCCCCCTCAAGGAGACCGAGAAGCTTCTCTAGACAACTCAACTCATCTTAAGAGTATCGCTAGGCATCTCTCACAACTCATCCTAAGAGCATCACCATACATCCATCTCCAACAATTCATCCTAAGAGCATCACTACACACCCTCTCCAACAATTCATCCTAAGAGCATCACTACACACCCCTCTCCA
>CABHPH010150733.1:0-13362 GCA_902168325.1 Peromyscus nudipes
CCTGTAAGATTCTGTGACCAAACAAAAGACATAAGCAAGGATGCAAGGATATGCAACCTCTATTAGTCAAAGATACCTGTGATTGGTACACTAAATTACAAAAAAGAGACAGTAAACAGAAAAGTCCAATCAAAAATATTTAACTTCTTTTTTCTATTTTTTGTTTTTTTATTACTACATGTTCATTGTACAAATAATGGGCTTCCTTATGACATTTTCATTATTATGTGCCTTAATGATGTTTACCCCATTACTTTTTCTTGCTCCCCCTTTTCCCAATACCTTTCCTCTTCTCAAATAGTCCCTCTTTATTTTCATTTTATATATTTAAAAGTATGTAGCTTCTACATATGAGAAAAATGTGACATTTGTTTTCTGAGTCTACCTTATTTCACTTAATATGATGATCTCCAATTCCATCCATTTTCTTAAAGATGATATCATTTTGTTATTCTTTATGGATGAATAAAACTCTGTGTGTGTGTGTGTGTGTGTGTGTGTGTAACAGAAAACATTAAACTTCATTTTTATTTTACTTTATTTCATGTATATGAATGTTTTGCCTGCATGTGTGTCTGTGCATCAAATGCATGGCTGGTACTTGAGGAAGCCACAGCATGGTGTCAGATGCCCTGGGACTGGAGTTACAGTTATGAGCCACCATTTGGCTGCTGGGACTCTAACCTGGGTCCACTGGAAAAGTGTTCTTAACCCCTGAGGTATCTCTCTAGAACTATTAAACTTCTTTTTAAGATTTTAGAAGTTTTAGGGAGTTTATGTGAACTTTTGCTATTAAGGATTTTTGGTTTCTCTTTTGTTCTTCCCGGTGATTAAACGCCAGGGCCTTTCAAATGCCAGCCAAGTACTCTACTACTAAACTATTTTTCCAGCCCTCTCTATCAAGCCTTTTGTAAACACTTCGTGAAGGTTGCAAAGTTGAATGATCCCTAATTAAGACTGCTCTGTTGCAGACAATAGGGAAGATATTAAGCTGGGAGATAAAAATCCATGTTTCAGGGGGATCTCACAGGAAGCCATAGGCAGGGTGGCCTGGGGTTGCTCTGAGGCACTAAAGAACCAGAAGAGAGGTCACTTCAGACAAAAGAGGGAGGAAAGGAGACATCTGGATTCAGGTCTGTGTTCATTTTGCTAACTGACACAATGTGAAAGGAAGTAATATAAATATGGAGATGTTGAATTTGAACTCAGAAATTCTCACCTAGGAAGTAGGGTGCAGAGAACCAAGAATATAGTGAAGTATGCTGATTACTCAGAGAAAGGAGCAGTGAGGATATGGATCTAGTTTAAGCTGGAAAAGAAAGAAACTGCAAGATTCCAATAAAGAGCTCTAGGCTCCCATTCTCCTTCATCAAGTTCAAGATGTTTTTCTTGCAACGCTGTTTCACACAGGAAAACATCAAACAGGGCAGGTCCATAGGGTTACAGCACTCTATGCTGAGAATGCTTAACCTCAACATAAAGGGGCAGAGAGGACCTAAGGTTATGGACTTGCTTATCATCTGTCTCACTACCTTAGAAATAATTTTCTTTTATTATAAGCACAGTAGTTACTTATTTCAGAAATATTAAGAAAAATTCAAAATAAAAATCATATATAATTCATTCTCAAGTAGGTTAGAGAGATGGATCCATGGGTAAAGTGCTTGCTCTGAACTTGGATCCCCAGCATCCACACAAAAACTGGACATGGCTATGTGGGCTTGTAACTCCAGAACTGGGAAGTGGTAACAGATGGATCCCTAGAGGCCCTATTAAAAAATAAATAAAATGTAAAAAAAAAAAAACCCATAATCTTAGTATTGGGAAGGCCGAGACAGGCAGGATCCTGAAGCTCATTGACCAGCTAGCCTAGCTGAACCAAAAAGCTCCAGGTTCTGTGAGAGATGCTGTCTCAAAAAACAAAATGGGGAGTGACTAAGAAAGGCACCTGACATCAACCTCTGACCTTCACAATACGTACAAACAGGAGCATCTGCACCCAAATATGCATGTGCACAAACACACACACACACACACACACACACACGCACACGCACACGCACATGCACATGTGCGCCCACACAAACATCCAATCATATATACTCTTTAGGGACTTTAATAGTATTTGAAGAACATTTGTTCACATGATTAATATTCCGCATAATCTGATTTTTAATGGCTTCATGATATTGAGTTACATCAAACAACTACAATATATCTAACTAACCAACAACCATAAGACAACGGGATTTTTTTTTCACTTTTCATCATTATAAACAGTGATGTGTCAAACATTACTGCAGCAAGATTTTGTGCATCTCTCTTATTAATTCCCTGTGACAAACTCTTAAAAATGGTATATTTGGATGAAAAAAGCTAGTTTTTAGGATTATATGTGTATATATACATGTATATATCTTTAAATGAGTAATCGTAACTACAAAGATCATTTCTTACACACTCACAAATATTTGATTTGATATTACTAATAATCAATAATATATTAAATTATATATATTATTACATATATTAATACTACATAATAATACACTAGAGAAAATAATATATGTATATTGTATAAGCTAGATCTATTAATATTTGTCCATATTATGTATGCAAGGGGAAGGGTACTTAGTGGCAGTGTTTTAGAAATATTGACAGAGACCCAAAAAATGTGGTTTGTGCAAGGGTCAACAGTGACTTGGTAAGACCAAAGCAAGTTTATAAGGGGAACAACAGACAGTGGGCCTAGAAAGATCATAGTGAACTGTGTTAAGTAACATGACTATATCCTAAGAGTTTTGGAAATTTAATTTTGTGTGGTCTATTTATTTATGGAATATATTTATTAGTATCAATCTTTCTTTAGCTTGCATTTCTTCCAAGCTTTTTTTTTTCCAATCTGATTTTTTTTCAGGTTTACTGGCCCTTTGTGTTTCTTCTTTGTTAAGCTGCAAGTTCACGTCCTTTACCTCTCTCTCTCTCTCTCTCTCTCTCTCTCTCTCTCTCCTTCCCTCCCTCCCTCTTTTGCTTGCTTGCTTTGGTGCTGAGGATGGAACCAGGGGTCATGGCATGCTCAGCACATGTTCTATCTCCAAATATTATGGCCAGTCCTTTTACCTCCCTCTAATGGGGTAGTTGTTCATCTTGGTCTTATTTATCTTCTCTCCAAACATTCTTCTGTTTTTAAAAATAATTCTCATTGTGCCTCAGGAGAAAGCCCATCTCAGACTCTCAGAAACCTGACTGCAATTCTCTATCCTGGTCTTTGTATGTATGTTCCTGATCCTCATTCAGGACTGCACAATGCTGGGATGCAAATGACAGACAAGCTTCCCAGGCTAGCTGAGTAAACTCAAGATCCACAACTGACAAATGAATATACTTTGCCATCTTTGTTTTATCTGTCCTTTGTAAGGATGCTAGTGATACACCAGGGGCTTCTCATACTCAACCACTGACTATTGAAAATTGGAATGTAGCCCAGCAGTGGTAGCACACACCTTCAATCCCAGCACTTGGGAGGTAGAGGCAGGTGGAGCTCTGAGTTTGAGGCCAGCCTGGTCTACAGAGTGAGTTCCAGGACAGCCAGGGCTACACAGGGAAACCCTGTCTCAAAAAAAATTGGAATGTATTCTGATCAATTTTGCTGTTCAGTCTGTGTTGACTTTTGCATTCTACATAAAAAAAAATATGTTGTAGGAAACTAGGAAATTAAGTGGGCCTGACTGACATGCTCCTTCTATTGAAAATATACTTAGACAAGAAACTCTGTATGATCCCACCAACCAGGAGGATCCACTAGGATCTGCTTGGCACATATTGTATATGCAAGGGGAAGAAGTACTTAGTGACAGTATTTTAGAAATATTAACAGAGGATCCCCCCCCCAAAAAAAATGTGGTTTACACAAGAGTCAACAGTGACTTGATAAGACCAAAGCAAGTTTATAAGGGGACAGTGGGCCTAGAAAGATCATAGTGAACTGTGTTAAGTAACATGACTATATCCTAAAAGCTTTGGAAAGGTGCTGGATGGTTTAAGGGTTCAGTGTGGTGCAGAGATGTGTAAAAGCGAGAAGAGAGGCAAAACGTATTCTGGGAGGCATGTATGACCAGGACCCCTCCCAGGGGTTCTTGGGCCCTTACCAGGACTGATTCATTACGTCATCCTCCTGGCTACGTGTAATTGACATAACATCCTTAATCCCTACTCCCAAACCCTTAAAGAATGTTCAGACAACTCTTACTGACTAGTGATGGGCTTGCCAGAAAACAAATGATAAGTTAGGTTTTGTTTATGTTTTGTTTTTTGCCTTCCCTTCTCCCTTGCCTTTTCTTTGTCCCCTTCACAAAAGATTTGGTAGTTACTTTGCTTGTCTTTGTGACCAAATACATGAGAACAAAATGGAGGGAGGGTTTATTGTGCCTTATAGATTGAGAGTGATCTAATCCATCATAGCAAGGAAGGTATGCCAGGGAAGACTTGGCAGCTCTATGGCCACAGGAGGGGGTCAACAGCTGGCTGCATAGCATTAGCAGTCAGGAAGCGGAAAGAGGTGTATGCTGGTGCTCAGTTGGCTTCCCCCTTTTTACCTTTTGACTCGGGTGGGAGCCCTGGTATATGGGGTGGCACTACTCACATTTAGGGTGCATCTTCCTGCCTCAGTCCAACTTCTCTAGAAACCCCCTCAAGGACATGCCCAGAGGTACATCTCAGGTAATTTGGAATCCACTCAAGATGGCACTAAACACTGACTATTACCAAAGAGGATAGTAATTATTGACTTAATTCATTTCCTGACCCTAATTCCAAAGTCTTTCCAACTCTAGGACCTATACAATCTGCCATTCATCCATTTGTTCATGTGCCCATTCATCTACTGTCCAGCTGGCTATTCATCCAGGTGGTCCTCCATGCATTCTTCCACCCCACCATCATTTTATGCCTTCTATGATCCTGTCCTTTGAGCATCTCTCTCCTCACATATGCATCTTACATCCAAATATCCACCATGGTCCATCTATACAACCAAACATTCATTCATCCAACTATAAGGTATTGAGTACCAATTTGATAGGAAGCACTCTGCTAAACTCTTGAGTTATAAAATTGAAAGAGGAGACCATATATTTGCCCTGGAAGATCTTGATATTGAGAAAACAGCAAAGTAAAGTAATGGCTAAAGCACAATATATAACATGTCCAATGTTGAGAGTCATGGGAACTTGTATAAAGAAAGCCATCTCGAATAGAAGCAAAACAAATGAAGATCAGGAGTGGTACTTGTTAGGGATTTAAAAGGTTGAGTGAGTGTCATCCAGAGAAGAAAGAGAAGGAAAGTGTTTCAGACAAAGAGAAGGACATGTCCAGATCTTGAAAGGATGTAGTTATCCAAGGATAGCCAGTAGCTTAGTGAGACCAAAGCAAGCTTGTAAGGAGAATGAACAGCAGGTGATAAGCCTTGAAAGATCCTTGTGGACTGTGCTAAAGACTATGACTGTATCCTGAGAGTGTTAGAAAGAAGATGGACATTTTTAGGGTTCAGTATAGAGCTGGGGCATGAAAAGAGAAGACAAACAAAAAAAAATACTTTAAAAGACATGTGTGAATACAGTAGAAGAGAATATTTCATTCTAATTCTAGTTAAGTCTTCCCTTGCACCACCACCACTACCAAACACATATCTGCCCTATTCACCTTGATGTTTCTCTCCAGTTCTGAGAAGGTATGGTCCTGCTGGTCTACCTTTCATGCAGTAAGAAACTCAGCCAGCCTTACCTCAATCATGCCCATGATCTCAATTCAAAAGAAAAAGTACAAAGTTGCGTGTTTTTTTGTTTTTTTTTGTTATGTTTTGTTTTGTTTTTGTTTTTGTTTTGGGGGGGGTTTCCAAACTCCAGGATATTGACATTTTAGTGAATGTAGATCAGAGCCCACATTTTCACCAACATTCTTCTAGTAAGTGAAGTAGGCAGTCAATACTGTGAGATACATACTTTCCCTTTGCAGCACTAAATATCACACCATTTTGTCACACCTGTCTGTTTTTCCTCAAATTCATTATGAAATTCCTTCAGTCATCACTGAACCTGCAGATCACCTACAAAGACACACTGTCATCTCACCAGAGCCTCCTCAGAAAATGACAACAGAAAAAAAGGACAATGACCTTGTCCCACAGAGTAGGAAGTCTCTCTCCCCTCAACTCTACTGACTGGTTGAATAGGATCCGTGGGAGCTGCTTCCCTTTATCACTAATTGTCTTTGATTCTTCAGACAAGTCACATATATTCTATCTTCAGTTTTCTCATCCTCAAAACAAGATGGAAAGGGGGACAAGAATAGAGTAAGCTTTCAGGTCTTGCCAGTACTAGCCTTTAATAATATCAATGGGCTCCCATGAACTAATTCATAAAATGGACTATATAGGAATAAACAATAGTAACATGGTGAGGATAGCAAGCTCTGCAGTCTTTGTGGAGTCCCACAATGGTTTCCTAGTGAGATCTGAGCTTGCTTTACCCAGCAGAACTGCATTAGAGGATTGTTTGACCATGTGCATGGTTACCAGGTATTTGGAAGGGTCTGCACTTGGCTGTGCTAGGGGGAGATCGTTTGCTCCACCCTTTGACATTCCTTTAAAAACCCCTTTAGAAGAGAAGAAGGGGCGAGCAGATAAGGATCCAGGCCCTCCCAAGGCTATCTTGTGTTTTTATCTGTCTCTCTCCCCTCTATCCTTCTATCTAAATATATCTCACTTCTCCCCACTCAAGAGTACCCTGGAGTAAAAGTGGGAGTGGGTCTCCCACGAGCCTTGAATGCTATTTCTTCCAATTCCTGGTCAAATATCTTTGGAAACATTATGTAACCATCCTATACCTCAGGGTCCTCATCTGTACAATTCATAATAGTAACAACCTCATAGGTATATTGAAAGGATTAGGTGCTGGGGTAGAGTATTTGCTTAGTATGTTTGATACCCTGTGTGAAACACGAAAAGATTAAATGAATTAGCATACACAAAGAGTTTAGCAAAGAAGATGAAATACTTAGAGGTTTCATAAATTTAAGTTACGATCATTATCACCTCATTGTAAATCCTAAGTTCCAGGACCTTTGTGGGGTTGGAACTTCATGAGCAAGAGAAGCCAAAGGAAGCAGGACTATCTCTGGGCCCTGAGCTCTTTCTAATCCTTCTTAGAGGGGAAAGTGGTTCTCCACAGTTGTCCTGAAACTTCTGGTGAAACTGACTCTTTTCAAGTTCTTTTCAAGTTCATCTTCTTCAATGCCCTTGTGGCAAGATTCTTAAACAAAACCACTTGGGCCTGCATCCGTTGCAATTTGCATCCTTGAACTGCAGAAGCAGTTTGCTGGCAGCACTTTCCCAACTCTAAGAAGCTGGAGCTCTAATGCAAAAGGGACTCAGAAACCTGGGATCTCCAGCTATTGTTCCTTGACCTTGACCTTTTGTCCTTGAAATTTTTCCGTGGCTTGCCTTGCTATCAAAATACTAAAAATGAACTGATGGTGTGGTTCAGTTGTAGCACATTTAGGTAGCATACACAAGGCCCTGAGATTCCTCCCAGGTACTACAATTAACAAACAAACAAATAATAAATAAATCAGTGGAAAACTTGTAATCTCTTTGAGCAAAGACGAATTATATGAGTAAGAAAACAAAACAATATACAGTTTGGGACTCATCAAAATGCTAATTCATAGAAAATATACCTGCTAAAACTCAGGTATATTTTACCATGGGCTATCCAATAGTGCTCAATAACTAGAATATAAAACTCCCACTTAAGTTCAGTATTTGATATAGTCTGATTTTCACTTGCAATATGACCTTCGGTTAATAATAATGAAGGCAAACTTTTTCTGAGTAATTTTTTCAAACACAAATCAAAAACAGATTCGACATTCTTCCCTAATGGAAATGTCAGCACACGGCTGGAGAGGTGACTCTGCTAGAAAGGGTAACCATGGAGCCTAGAAAATCAGCAGACGACAATAGGCCAGTGCCTGTCCCCTAAGGAGGATTAAAAGCAGATCGAGCCACAGTGCACTGTCACCCACCTACTAGAGCCAGATGGCTTCAGATTTGATGGACATGAAGCAGCCATGGGTGCCTGAAATTTGCTTGATGCTGACGGCTTAAATCAATGTTGATGGGGCTCCTTGGGGGTGGATGTGGGGTTGGAGTAGTCTCTCAAATTCAGGCCCTAGAGCCTCTTGGAGAACTGTGTTTCCAGAACCCAGGCATTGGTCAAAGGATGAGTGGTTTGGACAACTAGAGTATGTAAAGTTTTACACCTCTGATTGTCAACACTGCATTCGATTTTGAGCAAGATACTTAAGCTCTATAAGCCTCAGTTTCCGCACCAGTAAGGTGAGAGTGGGGCATGAAAAGAAGCAAAAGTGCAAAGCTATTGTCTTTAAATGGGGTTGAAGTTCAAAGAGCCACAGTTGACCCTTCTATACACTATGGGGAAAGGACAGTTTCTGTGTGACTTCTTTTGACATCACATATACACTTTGGAGTTTGGCCAAATACAGATAATCCTCTTGTAAAAGGAGTTTGGAATAAATCAAAGGAAATGATCAGACAGGCTGTTGTTCCATCTCCCTGCCCCTCCACCCTGCTGGCTTCTGGCTCAGAGGCTTATATCCTATGCTTCCCACAGGTTTGACAACTCAATGGCTTCCCACTTGGGACTGCCTCCTCAGGACTTGCCTTCTTATGCTGCCAATTACTCAGATGATTCTAAAACCTGGCGCCCTGTGGAGATTTCTCGACTCGTCAGCAAGTACCAAAATGAGATCTCTGACAGGAGAATCTGTGCCTCTGCATCAGCTCCGAAGACCTGCAGCATTGAGCGCATCCTGCGGAAAACAGGAAGGTTCCAGAAGTGGCTGCAGGCCAAACGACTCACACCTGAACTGGTGCAGGTGAGTGTGGGCCTTGGGTAGATGAGAGGTGGCAGGAGAGATCCACTCATACCTCGGAGCTCAGTCCAACACAGTAGTTCTCAATCTGTGGGTCATGACCCCTTTTGGGGGTTGAATGACCTTTTCGTAGGAGTCACCTAAGGCAATCAGAAAACCTAGATATTTATATTATGATTCTTAACAGTAGCAAAGTTACAGTTATGAAGTAGCAACAAAATAATCTTATGGTTGGGAGTCACCACAATATGAGGAACATTACAGGGTTGCAGCATTAGGAAGGTTGAGAACCACTGGTCTAAGAAAAAGTTGTGGTCTATCTAAAGTGTGACAAAACAATCATAAAACAGAGTGGCTTGTGACAAGACAGGAACATGAAGATTTGCTTGTAAAGCTCTGTCCTATTGTCACCCACCACTTCCTTCTGTGATCCTTGGTGATTATTTGATAAATAGTCCCTAGCTGTCACCTTTGAGCTGAAGGATGACCCTTACCAGTGCACTCCCCTGACAGGGTTAAAATAACCTGCATCTTTCCCCCTGGATACCTTCCCAACCCCCAGGTGCTGTGAACCTCTGTCTATATAAGCTCCCATATAAAGGCCAGGCGTGGTGGCACGTGCCAGTAATCCCAGTACTCAAGAGGAAAAGGCAGGAGGAGCATGCCACAAGTTGGAGGACAGTCTAAGCAACATAGTGAACCTGTCACACACACACACACACACACATACACACACCATTTACTCTGCTCTGCTCTGCTCTTTTAGGAACCCTGACTAGTACATGTGGAAACTGTTTTGAAATCAGGTGTCAGGAAGAGTACAGTGTTGGACTTAAAGCCACCATCTAACACTGGATAAAGCTGAGCTTCCCAAGGTTGTACTTCTCCCCTACCTTCCTGCTAACAAGTTCCTACTAAGGTACACAGTCCCTTGAGGCAAGACTATTTCCATCTGGAAACTGGGAAACATAGCAAAAGAAGGAAGTTTGTAGTGTACAAGCTACATTCCAAAGTCTGTGGGTATCTCTACTATCACCACAGCCAGCAGGGTAACAAATCTGATCCCAGGTAAGCAAGAAAGTAGTTCAGTTCAACTCTCAATCCCATGTGCACAAGAAAGTTTAAGATATGGCTACATTGATAGATACTCTTTGTAAAGTACATGACATCTTCCAGAAAGATATGTCTTATATATTGACAAGCTCTTGTCTTGGCCACATAGTGGAAAAGTCACCACACTATTAATCATGTCTGCTCCCAGCCTTCTGGGTTATGTATCTCTCGATTTGAAGAGACAACCCTGTGTGTTTAACATTCCTGGTTCCTCTAGTGCTTCATACCTCCATACCTCCCACAAAAGTCATTATAAAGTGGCTAGATGGGCCTTGGACTCTAGATCAATGTGGTTCTCAACCTCCCTAATGCTGCGACTCTTTAATACAGTTCTTCATGTTGGGGTGACCCCCAACCATAAAAGTATTTCATTGCTACTTCATAACTGTAATTTTGCTACTGTTATGAATTGTAATGTAAATATCTGATATATGACCTCAATGGGGTCATAACCCACGTGTTGAGAACCACTACTCTAGACTAAGGTAAACTCTTTTCCCCTTGTGTTCTAGACACTTCCATAAAAACAAGACTGTAGTGTTGATGTATGTGGACACCAAGGTATAGGTCAGAGACCCATGGGACATGAAAACTGTGCTTGAATCTCAGATCTGCCACTAAAAGCTGTGGTAGAATGAGAAGAAACATGGTCCCAGGAAGAATTGTGTGCTTCTGGTTCTCATTCATACAGTCAACAAGTTTCAACAACTGTGCTGCAGCTTCAGGTTTGGAGATGAATCACAAACAACTTCCTCTCCTAGGAGTGTTTGGCTCAGTAGTAGAGACAGATAAGACCACAAACTACCAACTCTTTCATGTTGTGATGACACTTTCTATGGGGACAAGGGACAGACTACTGATTTGAGTCTTTTGTTCACTGACCAGTGGCCTTGAATTTAAGTCTTAGACTTGTACCACTTCATTTTGACATTCCTGCTGAAAAGTGGGGTAGAAGGAGGGCTTCTGGATAAGCTCAAAATCCCTCCAGGCTCTGACATTCTTCAACTTTTGTGGCTCTGCTGTGTTTACTTCACAGAGAGACCTGACATCTACTGTCACCAAGTGCTGATCTGGGCTTGGATTTTCTAGTTTCTAAAATGGCAGTACATGCTCCTTGTTCTGCAGCCTGATTGCTACATCCTAATATGTTTAGAGATAGGAGATGTTTTAGAAAAAGCCCATCACTATAGAAATACATGTGGCATTTTGGTAAGAAGTGAGCCCCTTCCTTTTATTTATTATGAAAAATTCTTCTCCATCTGTTTTTTTCATTTTGTATTTGACATGTAGCTTACAAGTTTCTCTTCTTATATCTTACCAACACTCAATAAGACAGCCCAAATCATAACCATATTCACTTTTCCTCAGCCCTCATCTTTTCATCCCCACCAGACTTTCTCCTTCCCTATTATAAAATAGAAAAAACATCAACAACCACTATAAATTCAGGGCAAACCCCATTGTTTTTCTATTCACAAAGATCAAAGTCCTTACTACTCTTTGCTGGCAGCATCTTCTCCCCTCCTTGCCATACTTTTTCCCAAAGACTCTTTGCCCTTGGAGTCTACAAGCCATCTGCCCTTGGATTTCTTGCTACTCTTTTCTACTCCCAGGACTCATCTATCACCCACAGGCCTGTTCTTTGCTTTAGCAAAACTTAGTTTCAAATAGATCCTTCTCTACTAACACTGGAGGGAAAAAAAAGTCACCTAGCCTAACCCAGGAGAATTGAAAACCAGACTTTAAAACAGTATCATAGTAAATATTCATAACAGTGCTACTTATCATAGCCAAATGGTGGGAACAGCCCAAATGTTCATCAACTGATGAATGGCTAAGTAAAATATGTTGTATCCAAACCATGAACTACTTATCAGTCAGCCTTAACAAGGGAAAAAGTACCGATTCACACCACCACACAGATAAACCTTGAAAACATGCTCCATAAAATAGGCCAGACACCAGAGGGCAAGTATGATTCTACTTATAGGAAATGGGCTCAGCAGGCAAATGAAGAGACAGAAAAAAATTAGTGGTTGATAAGATCTAAGAATAGGAGAGAATTCAGAGTGAATATTGTTGGGGTAGAGTTCCTTTGGGGATGAACAGATTCTAGAACGAGGTATTGATGATGTTTTCATAGCTTTGTGAATGTACTTAAAACCCATCAAATGGTATAGTTTAAAATGACTAAAGTGACCAGGCACTGTGGTACATGCCTGTAGTCCCAGCATTTGGGAAGGTGAGGGAGGAGACTGGCAAGTTTGAAACCATTCTGCCCTACATAGTGAGACCTTTTATCAAAAGAATCAATAGTTAAAGTGTTGAACTTCATGTTATATGAATTTTTTTCTCTGTGTGTGGTTTTTCAGGACAGGATTTTTCTGTGTAACATCGAGCTAATGAAAAACTCCTGCAAACTATGGTTAAATATGATTCTCTGTTCATTGGATGTGCCTGCCCTCAGGGTCCTGTCTCTGTCTTTCATGCTCACTGAACTCCCTTAGAACTTGATGAGAAAACATATCCTTAAGTGGAAATGGCAGGTCACTGACTTCTGATTTATTTGATTCTTTAAAAAAAAGATTTATGACCTAGTGATGGTGTTGCACACCTTTAATCCGAGCACTTGGGATGCAGAGGCAGGTGAATCTCAGTGTGTTCCAGGCCAGCCAGGTCTACAGAGTGAGTTCCAGGACAGCGAAAACTACACAGAGAAACCCTGTCTCAAAAAAATAATAAAAATAAATAATAAAAACATTTATGTTATTTATTTTATGTATATGAGCACTCTATCTGAATGTACAACCTGTCATCAGAAGAGGGTACCAGATCCCACCATGTGATTTCTGGAAATTCCAGAAATTCCATCTCTCCAGGCCTGAGTCTTTTAATTTTTTCCTGCATGCATATATCAGTGGGAGATTGGGTACCTGTATATTGGTGTGTGATACTGCAGGCATGGGATAGGTGGTAGTGGCATGTGGCATCCAAATCCCATGTGCCTGTGGGTCCAGCAACGGAAGCTCCATGCCATTCAGGTCCCTTTTATTTCACTTTGTATTTTATTTAAAAAGAAAAGGAGCCAGGCAGCGTTGGCACATGCCTTTAATCCCAGCACTCATGTGGGAGGCAGAGGCAGGCAGATCTGTATGTGTTCCAGGCCAGCCTGGTCTACAGAGTGAGTTCCAGAACAGCCAAGACTACACAGAGAAACCCTGTCTTGAAGAAGAAAGGAAGAAAGAAAGAAAGAAAGAAAGAGAGAGAGAGAGAGAGAGAGAGAGAGAGAGAAGGAAG
>CABHPH010150733.1:13462-45943 GCA_902168325.1 Peromyscus nudipes
AGAGAGAGAGAGAGAGAGAGAGAAAGAAAGAAAGAAAGAAAGAAAGAAAGAAAGAAAGAAAGAAAGAAAGAAAGAAAGAAAGAAAGAAAGAAAGAAAGAAAGAAAGAAAAGAATAGCAAAAATTAACTGGGCTTAGCTGTTCTGAAACTCACTTTGTAGACCAGACTGGCCTGGAACTCACAGAGATCTGCCTGCCTCTTCCTCCCAAGTGCTGGGATTAAAGGTGTGTTCCACCACACCTGGCTGTGAACTTTTTTTTAATGTTATGTGAACTTTAGCTCAGTAATAAATGGAAGTATGATGGCAACAAGCATGATCAAAGAACATTGTGTCCAAGTATGAATATGTCCTTGTTAAACTCAGTGCTAGGTACACTGAATGTATGCCAATAAAAAAAGGAAGAAGGAGCCATTAAAATACTAGCCTATCTTGTGACTCTATTCTTTTAGAGCCATGTGATGGACAGCTAACCTCCTAGGCCAAAATAATAATAGCAAAAGCATTTCACTATTAGCACTCCAGGAAACAATTTGAGTACAAAGCCAATAGTGTAATTCTCTGGCATAACAATAACAATAGTGTTTCATTAACTGTCTCAGATGTTCCTAATATTGCCAACCTTCTGTATTAGTGTACTCCATTTCTGTGGATTCTACCAATCACAGATGCAAAATAATCTGTGTTACTCACTTGTAGTCCTAGCTACTTTGGAGGCTGAAGTAGAAGAATCCCTGCAATTCAAACCAGTCTATGCAACATAGTGAGAAACCACCTAAAAACAATCTAAAATGAAAGTGTCTGTATTAACAGTAGGCATACTTTTTTTCTTTTTGTCTTTCCCTAAGCAATATACTGTACCAATTTGTATATGATTTAGGTTATTGTAAGTCATCTAGAGATGATTAAAATGTTGGAGTAGATGAGCCTAGACTCTACACAAATGCTCCAGCATTTTCTATAAATGATCAAGTATTGTGGAAGATCATAAATCCAACCACATACCCATCCATTCTTATCCTATAGGCCAGATATAGCCCCAGAATCCTTCTCACCAGCATTCCAATCAAGCAGCCTCTGTCCCTAATCTCACCCAGAATAAGATTTGACTGAACATCTCTTCCCTGATTTTCTGACAATACATCAGGTGTAAAGTCCTCACTTCTGGTTGGGAAATCCTGTCTATACTAATGTGGGACGTCTATGGACCAAATGGGGAGCTATATGGGATGGATTGGAAGGAGATATCTTTCAATTTACACCAAATAGCCCAGAGCCAGCTCAGCCTACCTGACAAACTAGCCCTAGCATTCTGTCAGTGTTAAGCTGCCCACACCAACCCCCATCTCCTCAAGAGCCACTTTCTAACAGTGACCTAGACCAGATCCCTTAAATGTGTGTGTGTGTGTGTGTGTGTGTGTGTGTGTGTATGTGTAAGAGAAAGACAGAGAGACAGGGACACAGAGAAAGAGAGAATGTGCATTTGTGTGTGTTGGTATGTTTGGGGAAGGTAGAAAAAGGCCACAATAAACTAACAGGCCTTGTTCAGAGAACTGGCAAGGCAAAAGAAAGAGGGGAGGAAAAATTACAGAAATGGAAGTGAATTGAGCCAAGGAGTGATCCAGCTGACATAGATCTGTACCCTGTGTCTAGTTTATTAATAAAGTCAGCATGGGTGAAAGGCACAGTGGTCATGATCACAGGCAGAGTCTGGAGTCCGGGGCTCCCCTCCTGCAGGGCCAAGTACAGCTCTGTCATAAGGACACTCCCTGGAGCCACAGAATATTTACAGCAGAAGCTGCCAAAGATGGTGGCAGGACCAAGAATCAAGAGGAAGTTGAAAATCAAGGGCATGTGTGGCTGTGTGTGCCCAGCGCTTACAGTAATTAAACCGTGACTTTTCTGCATTGTTCTGATGGAAATATCCCACAGCCTAAATTGCTAGTCCCCTAACAGCAGCAACGTAGCCAAGAACGCCACACTGTTTTTCACGATTCGCTTGTTTGTAAAACTACAAAGTAGGCTTCGTCTGTTGTTATGCCAAGTGCAAAGAAGCAAGCACCCCAGTCAGCCAGGGGTTGGAGAAGGAAAAGCACATACCCTCCATCGTGTCTGCCTTCCTTCAAGAACCATCTAATCTGCCTGGGACATAGTCCTAAATGCAGGTGGGGAAAGCTCCAAGGAGAATGGGCTAGATGGTAGAGGAGATTTTTGACCACTAGATGGCAATACAGAGTCTTCCAACCGCTTTGTTTAAACCAGGACTGCTGGCAATTTTATTTCCTAGTTTCCATTATTTCTTTGAATAGACAAAATCGGGGAAATAAGCAAACTCACCAAAATGCAGTTTAGTCATTAAATCAAAATATAGGCTTATATATAACTGATGAACAAGATAAATTCATTTTTGCTTAAATTTAGCTCAAAAATACCTAAGGGGTGTTTACAGGAACTGGAAGGACACTGGGAGGGAACTAGGTCCCTGAACTCTAGACGATGACACCTCAGTGTGGTAACAGACTGCACTACCTGCATTCTGATACCAGTCAGGGAATGACAAAATGCTCTCGTGGAGATGCAATTTTATATTAGATTCACAACTATTTTTCAAAATATAAATTTTTAATTCCTCACAAGCTACCAGGTCAAAGACCCTTCCAGACATTTCAACAGGTTTTTGTTTGTTTGTTTGTTTCTTTGTTTAAATATTAGCATGACTATACTGATGCTGTGAAATAAAAGTAACTTGCTGCTGGCTGTATCATTTTCACACTTGTCTAACGCTGGAGTCAAAATTGAAATGACTAGCATAGCACAATGGGGCGCATCTGTCATCCCAGCATTTGGAAGACTGAGGGCAAGTGGAGAGCCAGCCTGGGCTATGTAGTGAGACACTATGTCTAAAACAAACAAACAAAGAGAATGACAGTTAGTGGACAAGAACAGTCAAGCAACCAAAAGTGTCTTGCCAGTAGTACCAAATGGGACAGTTTTGTTTTGTGCATGCCCTTTGCTGAAGTCTTTCAGATCAGAGCCCCATCAGAGGCACATCGGAGGCATCATGAGGTCTTGCTTCTGTGGCCCCTACAGAAGTTTTGAAGGTGCACTGGATATGAGATGGATGTAAGTGTCTCCACAGCATGATTCTCCTGCCAACCATGGGACTGCTGAGAGTTGAAACAACTAAGATTTTAAAGAGTGGGATCTGTTTGGTATTAGAATCACTGAGGCTTAGCCACTCACATTTGTGACAAAGAAGTTGTTTGGAATAGAACTGAGACCCTGTGTGGTGGTTTGAATGAAAATGACCCCGTAGGCTCATATTTTGCTGGTAGAACTGTTTGAGAAAGATTGGGAGGCTTGTTGGAGGAGCTGTTTCACTGGGGCTGAAATGAGGAGATTTGAAGTCTCAAAAGACTCCTGCTATTCTCATCTCCTCTCTCTCTCTCTCTCTCTCTCTCTCTCTCTCTCTCTCTCCCCTCTCTCTCTTCTTCTTCTTCTTCTTCTTCTTCTTCTTCTTCTTCTTCACTCTCTCACACTCCCTCTCTCTGCTTCCTTCTTGCAGATCTAGATGTAAGCTCTCAGCTGT
The DNA here is from genome assembly GCA_902168325.1 of Peromyscus nudipes. Taxonomy (NCBI): domain Eukaryota; kingdom Metazoa; phylum Chordata; class Mammalia; order Rodentia; family Cricetidae; genus Peromyscus; species Peromyscus nudipes. Next base: position 17,049 of record CABHPH010150733.1, read on the forward strand.
TCCTGCCTCTATGCCTTTTGTCTACCATCAAGGACTCTCTCTGAAATCATAAACCCAAATCAAACATTTTCTTTTGTAAGTTGCCTTGGTCATAGTGTCTTATGACAGCAATAGAAAAAAAATTATCTGGGAGGTGGTGGTACACACCTTCAGTCCTAGCACTTGAGAGGCAGAGGCAGGTGGATCTCTGAGTTCCAGGACAGTCAGGGCTGTTACACAGAGAAACCCTGTCTCCAAAAACAAAACAAAAACAAAACAGAAACAAAATTAAGACACTTGACATACTCATTTCCAGGCCCTCTTGGCATTATGGATTCTCGAAAAAAGGACAAGTGAGTCACCCACTCAGTCTGATAAAATGACTCCCAAATCATTCTTCATGGACCTCATGAATGAAAGCAAAGCAAAACATGCTGAAAGGCTTTCCCAGGCTTAATATGGTCAAGTTTAAGAAGAAAAAGGAGGCAAGAGAAGACTAGGTTAAGAGGAAGCATAAGACAGGCCATGGGCCTGCCCACATGGTACTCAAATGTAGAAAAGAGGAGGCCCCAGTTGAGGCAGAACTGAAGTCTGGACAGTCAAGACAGATCATGCAAGAGGGCCTGTCTTCACAGGGCTTTGAATTTTCCCAGCATTTACACATTAGTGAACCAAGCCCCCTCAAAAGACATCAAGCCATCCTCCATTTTTGCTATGAAATCCTTCCTTTGAGATCTCACTACCCCTCTTTTGATATACAGTAGTCCTTCCCTTTATTTGCAGTTCCATTTTATAGTTCCCATTACCCACAGTCATCCATTTTTTAAAATATTAAATAGGAAATTCCAGAAACAAGCAATTCATAGTTTCAAGATAAGTCTTATTACAGTATGTTGTTATAGTTATTATATTTTTATTTAATTGGCATCAGGATGTCCCTAAAGCAAGTTTCTATGTTTTATTTTTTGTGAGACAGAGTTTCTTATTTAACCTAGAGCTTACCACTTTGGCTAGACTGACTGACCAGGCAACCCCCAGGATCTACCTGTCTCCATGCCCCAACTTTCAGGTTACAGATGTATGTCACCATCCCCAGATTTTATATGAGCATTGGTAATCCAAACTCAGGCCCTCATGCTTCCACAGAAAGTGCTTTATGCATGGAGCCAACTCCATAGCCCCACAATTATTGTATTTTAGTATTAGTTATCATTAACCTTTTACTGTGACTAATTTATAAATTAAACTTTTTCAGAGTTCTTTGGATATTTGGAGAAGCATAGTTCATTTAGAATTCCTTTATCTAGAACTGGTGCTATATATGGTTTTTCTCATGCACAGAATAGCTTAGATGAACCTACCTGCAGATAAGAAACAGATACTTTTCCTGTAAATGCGGCTTGGCTCAGAGGCCTCTGGACTGGCTGTGTCTGTATGTTCACATAACACAAAGGAAGCAGAGGCTAAACATTGTAATTACAGAATACTTTCTATATATAAAGAAAGTTACACGGGAGTAAAAAATTGTAGAACCAGTTTATGTATTATGTTTAAAAAGTATTTATTAGACCATAAAACCTCTCAATAAATTTTTTGGAACTAGAAATATTAAAGACCATTTTCTCGAATCAAAATGCAGTAACATCAGACAAAAAATGAAAAGATAAGAAAAACAAGGATTTAACAGCATTATCTTTAGATCACAGAGCAAAGTACTGAAATTGAAATATGGAGAATATAACAATGAGGAAAATTCCACATTACTACTATATATATGATTTATTAGTCTTTACAAACTCACTGTTGAGAGGAAAATCAGAAAACAGTGCAGTGTTGTGTTGCACAGCTGTCAAAAGAGTTTGCTCATTCATGTGGAAGAGTAATACAAAACGACACAAAGTACATGTTAGCTCAGTCTCGAATCAGGGCCACTTACAGCAGACAGAATTTTTCCAACTGGGTTAACTCTCCTCTCCAAATATTATCTAGACTTCTGTGGAAGGCATGAGTCCTAAACCTTTCCTGTCTCTTAAGGGGCAAATTTACTCTCAGTTTATATATGACAACAGGCCACAGAGCAAGATCAAAATAGATTTCTGAGGCCAGTAAGATGGATCAGTGGGTAAAGGCACTTGCCACCAAGCCTAACGACCTGAACTCAATCATAGGAATCCGTATACCAGGAGAGAACTGACTCCCACAAGGTATCCTCTGACCTCCACATAAGTGCCATGTCATGTGCTCCTATTATACACACACTAATTAAATAATTAAATTTTTGAGAGAGGAAGGGAGGGTTTCTTAGGAGGCACAGTTTTAGGGGATACAGTCGATCACACTGGGGACGGCATAACTACAGGAGTAGGAAGCAGCTAGATTTCTGTCATACATATCATAGGTCCTTAAAAGAAACTTGAAACATCACCAATTAAAGAAAGTAAGGTAAAAACAACAACAACAAAAACAGGATTGTCTACCTTACCACACAATGACAGAAAATGCCTTCCTTCTTGGGACAGAAGAAGTCCCCTAAAAATTCACTGTCAACTTATCTTCTTGTAACTTTAATGAATATAAATTATTTCTACTCAATTCCCCTAAAGCCTTCCTCCTAAATTGTTGCATCTCTAGTCTAAACATCCCCAGTTCTATTTCCCATCTGCCCATTGCCCTCAAATTGAAGTGTATTAATCTTTATATCAACTAAAACTCTGTGGCTAGATTTTAGTTTATTAAAACAGAACACTTCATTTATCCCACTAAATATTATCCTAGATTAAATCCATTACTCTAGTCTATCAGCTTAATCCTGATTCAAAAAAAGAATATTTATTTATTTTTATTTTATGTGTGCGTGTGTTTTGCCTATATATGTATGTGTGCACTACATGTGTGCTGGTGCCTGCAGAAACCAGAAGCAAGTTTTTGTATCCCTGAAATCCATATGGTTGTGAGACACCATATGAGTACTGGAAACCAAACCTGGGTCCTCTGGAAGAGCAGCCAGTGCTCTTAACTGCTGAACCATCTCTCCAGCATCCCGATTCTGATTCTCTCTCATACTACTATCATCCCAAGTACACATCATCTTCAGTTTTAATTAACAAAACTTTAGTTTTAGTTGTTAAAATTTTTACACAGGACAGAGCCAGGGAAAGCCTTATTCTTCCATGGAAATTCATCTATCAGTTTTTATGCAAACCTAGCTAGGCAATTATCTTTGTTTTGTTGTAGCCAAAATGTTTAGTGTTATACTAAGAATCACTGTTCAGTGTCTCACTAAGTACATGTATTCTAAGTTCATTTCATTTCTGAGATTTAAAAAAATCAAATCACCAGGTTAAAAAAGGAAGTCAGTCAGGAAATATTTTACTAACAGAATTCTTAGTGGCTCCATAATATCAAGTCTCCTCCCAGAAGTTTCTAAATTATCCCACTAAAATCTTATTTTAGAGATATTTACCATGATCCATGATGAGCACATTAGTCACCAATTTCTCTAATCCACCCCTTGCTCCTTTGTAATATCAAAAATGAGTTTTTGAGTCTTTTCTGATATTTGCATCCACTGCCCATGGTTCAGAAATATGTTTGCAAAGTCTCTGTGGGTCTTTATGCCAGGGAACTTGTTTGGTGCAGCTGCTCACCATACTTTGTACCACCTTTTTCAGATAAGTCTCATCATCTAGCAAAGAAGACAGTCAAACATTAAACAAAAGCAAAGCCTTCAGTTTGCTGGCCACCAAAATTCTTCCCATGACCCTATTCAACAAGCCTTTGCTGTTTTGTTTTTTTGTAACCTCTGTACAATGCCAAGTATCAAGATTGTTTGGTTTTGGATTTGCTTTGTTTGTTTGTTTGTTTGTTTGGTTGGTTGGTTGGTTGGTTGGTTGGTTGGTTTGGTTTGGTTTGGTGTTGTTGGGACAAGGTCTTGCTATTTATCTCAGACTAGCCTTAAACTCATGATCTTCCTACTTCAACCTCCTGAGTGCTGGAATTTCAGGCATGTGTCACCATACTCAGCTCAAATAGCTATTTTTAAAGACTTATAATTAAAGTATGAAGGATATTAGAATATCATCAAGTCATGGTATGTATCCATGCTATCAATAGTTTGTTTTCTTTTTTCTAGAAGTATAATAATTTACTTTTGATGATACAAGTTATATATTCTGCCATTGATGAACATTGGAGTTGCATTTACTTTGGGCTATTGTCAATGGAAATTGATGTCAACATTCTTTTTTTAAATATATTTACGTACATAAATACATAAATTTTAAGTATATTGGGTAAAATTTAACGTGTGGGTTCATTCAGAGACACCACTCACAATAAGATCCTGGATGTTTCTGGCTCCTCAGAAGGCTTTTTCATGTTCCTTTCCCAAAAAGGTCCCTTCCTAGAATGACAAGCCATCCCAACCTGCTCAGAACTATTTGATTTTTAACAATGAAAGTACAATATCCCAGGCAACCTCTCAATCCCAGTTCAACTGAAGCAGTAGCTCATGCTGAAAGTAGTCACTATTCTGAGCTGAACCACCTTAAATAATTTTTGCCTGTTTTTGAACTTCATTTAAATGGAATAATACAGTATTAGAATATTATCAAATCATGGTATGCATTCATGCTATCAATAGTTTGTTTTCTTTTTTCTGGAAGTTTAATAGTTTACTTTTGATGATACAAGTGACATAGTCAGCCATTGATGAACATTTGAGTTGCATTTACTTTGGGCTATTGTCAATTGAAATTGATGTCAACATTTTATTTATTTGTTTATTTGTTTGTTTGTTTTATATCCCAGCAAAATGAATTTGTTTGTTTGTTTGTTTGTTTGTTTGTTTGTTTTACATCCCAGCTGCAGTTTCCCCTCCCTCCTCTCCTCCCAGTCCCTCTTCCCCATCCCCACTCTGTTCCCACCCTCCAATGCACTCCTCCAGTTTCTGTCCCATGAATATCAACAAAACGTGGCATATCAAGTCGTAGTAAGACAAAGAACCTCCCCATATATCAAGGCTGGGCAAGGTGAGGAGTAGGGTTCCAAAAGCCTGTAAAAGAGTCGGAGACAGTCCCTGTTTCTGCTGTTAGGAATCCCACAAGAGGACCAAGCTACAAAACTGTAACATAGATGCAGAGTGCCTAGGTCAGTCCCATGAAGGCTCCCTGGTTGTTGTTGAGTCCCAATGAGTCCAGGCTAGTTGATTCTGTGAGTTTTCTTTGGTGTCCTTGACCCCTCTGGCTCCTACAATCCTTTCTCCCCATCTTCTGCAGGATTCCCAGAACTCTGCCTAATGTTTGGCTGTGGGTCCGCATCTGTTTCCATCAGTTGCTTGATGCTTCTCTGATAACAATTGGGCTAGGCACAAATCTGGTCACAGGAGATGGCCAGTTCAGACTATGTATCTGCTATTGCTAGGAGTCTAAGCTGGGGTCTTCCTTGTAGATTCCTGGGAGATTCCCTTGCACCAGATTTTTATCTGACCCTGAAATGCCCCCCTTTCCAGTATTCTCTTTCAGTACTCTCTCCCTCTGTCCCATCCCCCCCCAACCTGATTGCTCATGTTCCCATCCCAACCAGCCCTCAGTCCACTCACGAAATCTCTTCTATTTCTCCTTTCCAGGAAGATCTGGATGTCCCCCACCCCATGAACTCTCCTTGTTACCTAGCCTCTCTTGTGCTGTAGATTGTAGCATGGTTATCCTTTATTTTACAGCTAATATCTGTTTATGAGTAAGTCCATGCCATGTTTGTCTTTCTCAGTCTGGGTTATCTCACTCAGGATGATTGATATCAACATTCTTGTATGTGCCTACAGTTGAACTTAAGCATGTCAAAGTGAATTTCCTGGGTCATAACATAGCATATGGACAGTCTGAAGGGACTGCCAAACAGTTTTCCTATATGCAGTATGCAATATATGCTTCTGCCTATATGTAATGGAAGAGAAGGTACTGACTGCTCTTTCCTGTCTTCATCAGCTCACTATTGTTAATTTTGAATTGTGAATTTTTCAAGTATTTTAGTGAGTGTCTAGCAGTATCCCACATGGTCTCACTTGCATTTTCTGATAACTTAAAATGTAGGGCCTGTTTTCATGTATTTATTGGCTTCTTTTATCTTTGATAAGGTACTTAAACTTGTCCATTTTGTAAGGTTTTCTGTGTTTATTATTGATTTTTCACAAGTTACACAAATTATATTTATGTTTTGAATACAATTCTTTTATCAGATATGTGTATTATAAGTAGCTTCTTATAGATCTCTTTATTTCTACATAGACCTGCCAGTATGAAGAAGATTCTTCCAACCAAGGGATCCTTCTACACAGCACCCTCAGTCTCTGTTCACTGGGAAGTAGAGAGGCAGGCTAGTCTCTGTTCATTGGGAGGTAGAAAGGCAGATCAGGTCTCACAATATGAGACTGGAACCAGGAAACACATTAAACCTTCAATGACCTACCTACAGTGACCTACCAGCTAGGTCTCACCTCTTAAAAGTTTCACAGTCCCCCACCTGGGGAACAAATGTTCAAAACATGAGCCTGTGGGGAACATTTTCAATTCAAACCAATAATAGTATTAGAAATGATTTAGAGATAGTTTAGCATCTATAGAAGGATGCAAAGCCTAGGTTTTATGTAAATACTTTGCCATTTTACACAAGGGACTTGTAGTATCTAGGGTAGTACTGGCCCTAATCCCCCTTGGATACTGAGTAAACACTATAGTCATTATAAAAATTCATAGTCTTATCCAGCATGGTGGTTCATGCCTTTAGTCCCAGCATTCAGGAGGCAGAGGCAGGTGGATCTCTGAGTTTGTGACTAGCTTGGTCTACAGAGCTAGTTCCAGGATAGCCATGGCTATTACACAATGAAACCCTGTCTTGAAGAAAAAAATATATATATATATACATACATACATATATATATATATACACACACACACACACACACACACACACATCTCAAGGTTGGAGTTGTAGATCAGTTGTAGAGTACTTGCTTAGCATGTGCAAAGCCCTGAATTTTATACCCAGCACTATAAAATAATGAAACAAAACATTGGTAATTAAGGAGATGAAAATCACCTATAACAGAGGCAACAACTATGAACATATTGCAGTTCTTCCTTCTAGACTTTTTCTAGTCATATTTAACTTGGCTACAGATGAGTTCTACATGTAATGTTCCCCTATGGCTTTATTGAATATCCCATAGGGGATAAGCAGCATTTCATCATGTTGATACAACACAGTTCAATTTACTATTGTTGAATGTTGTTAGTGCTTGATTCTTTTCACTTATCAAAATATACTTTGAAGAACATGTTAGTGCAAAGACTTTGTCTGAATCTTATTATATCCTTGAGACAAATTCCCTTTTCAAAGCTTCCACATACTGACTACTTTCTCAAGCACACTTGATACACATTGGTGATAGTTGATCTTTGGTGCCTGAGACATTCTTGTTCCCATTTTATAGATGGGAATCTAAGACATGTGTTCAAAGTTTACACAGCTAGTAAGTTTGGAACTTGGATTTGAACACAGGCCTTTCTCTTGACTCCAGAAATTACAACCTTAAACACTGCCTACTCTCTGTTGCTTCGTTATGTTACTGTAGTAGAACTACTGACCACAAGGATGTGAGCATTTTTACACTAGAGGTGTGTGTGTGTGTGTGTGTGTGTGTGTGTGTGTGCCACATCAGAGGACAATTTGCAGGTGTTGATTCTCTCCTTCCACCATGTGGGTCCCAGGCATCAAACTCAGAACGTGTCGAACCATCTTGCCACCCGCCCCTCCTACTAAAAGTTTTAAAGTGTGCACATAGAATCTTCATGAACCATAACCTTTGCCTCTAAGATTATGTACACTAACTACAAAATCTAAAGTCTTAAACATAGCATTCAAGAGATCCACTGTTTGTTTCCAGTTTGTTTTTCCAGTCTTCTCCTTGAGTGGCTCCATATCTGTATCTTCTAGGCAGGAGATACCCTTGAACTCTATTCCTTTTTTTCTTCTATTCTTTGTTCAGTTCTGACCCTTAATCCTGAAATGCATTGACATGAGAAATCCACCTACCCAAATCCAACTCAGTCTTCAACGCCAGGCACATATCACCACTTCTGTCAAGCCTATCCAGATTCCTCTATTGCTCTGCTTTCCACAACACCTGATTTACACCTCCCATAGCATTTGTCACATTCTGTCCCACAGTAAATTTTGTGGCAGACATTTTACTCTGGCTCACAAGAGTACCAAATCCTTAGAGGTAGGGACCTTCTTTTATGTATCTTTATGACCCTACTTTATATAAGACACTTTACATAAATTTTGACAAAGTTTTGTTGAATGAATGACTAGCTGCACCTCAGTGTGAGCTTTTTTCCTAACATATGTGCATGACTGGAGTGGTCTGTTTGGGTTGGAGGAAGAGTTTCCCAATTCTTTCTGATTGTATGTGAAATGCAATGGCAGGAGCTGAACCTGGAGTGAGTTTGGACTGCTAACACTTCCTTCTGGGGGCAGGGGGCTTTGTGACCTCTCTCTCCATTGCTTCTGGGACTACTATCTCATGCCCAGGAAGCTCCTTACTTTTTCTCTGCCCTCAGTCCTCCCTTCCACCATAAAAAAAAAAGACATAGTAGATGGTACTCTATGAAGCCACACAAGGTGCACAGGAGCAAGGATACTAACAAGAAGGGACATAGGGTTAAGATAGAAAGTGGAAAGAAGATGCAATGGCTGGGGCTATAGCTCACAAATAGAGCACTTACTTAGGAGGTGCAAGACCCTGAGGTCCATCCCCAGCACCAAAGGAAAAGTCCCATGATTCTACCTCTCTATTTGAACCCCCTGCCTGAGACATGTGGTACAGTCTCACCTAAAGGGATCAAGGAGGGGTGGAGAAAACCTCCCACTCTTAGGCCAACAAAAGTGCTTTTCTGACAATCAGAATTCTCAGGGCCTCCTGGGCCAGAGTTGCCAGGCATGCGTAACTTCCTATTTTTTTATTAGAAGAAGAAAAGAGAAAATCCCATAGAAAGAAATGGCCCAGTGGAGAATTATGATCCACCTTAACATACCTGAATCAAAATGACAGATCATTAAATAATGTTTTACTCTGCATCAGCTGCCCCGCCTACCCCAGCTGTCAGCTGCTTTGCCTGCCACAGTGATGATTTCATCTGGCACAGTGAAAATCTTTGAGCAACCCACAGATGCTTCAGTGGCAAAGCCCCAGGGGCGTTGGAATAGAGGAGGTGCAGGACACACCAAGAGGTGGGAGGAAAGAAAGAAGAGTCCCCAGCAGGAGAGGAAAGCCAGCTAAGACTTTCACCTGCCAGCTAGTCTAAGATGTTGACCACCCTGTGAGCACAACCAGGTGAGATTCTGGATACCAATGACTTGCCAACAAGAGACATGGAAACACAAAGGGGAAGGAGCCTGACTAGGACTGTGGCTACACAGATATGAAGCATGACAATATAGGATGTTGAGCTAAGATGGTCCTCTACTTCAACATGACAAGGCAGATCTGCTAAGCAACCATTTGTTTGGTGGTGGTGCTGATGGTGGTTTGTTGTTTTTGTTTTTTTTTTTTTTAACAAGACCTCACTCTGCAGACCAGGCTGGCCTGGGACTTGGTCTTCCTACTTTAGCCTCCCCTGTGCTGGGATTAGAAGAGTGTGACACTACATTCAGCTTTTTGTTTGTGTCTTAATCAGGATTAAGGTTAGGGTGAGGTTAGTTACAGGATCAAAAAGTGTGCTCAAACCAATTAAAGTCAAAAAGGGGGTTACTATGATCATTAGTCTCGATTGTGAATTTGACTGAATTTAGAATCACGTAAGAGACACATCTCTGGTAATGACTGTAAGGGTGTTTCTAGAGAAGTTCCAGAGGAAGGAAGATCCACCCTGGATGTGGTAGCACCATCCCATGGCCTGGAGACCTAGACTAAATTTTTTAAAAAGGGAAAAAGTGAGCTGAACATTCATCTGTCTCTGATTCCCGGCTGCAGGTGTGATATAGCCAAATGTCTCATGATCCTGCTGTCTCTCATGCCTTCGCTGCCATGATGAACTGTCCCTTCAAGCTGAGGTGAAACAAACCCTTCCTTTAGTTGTCTCTGTCAGGTAATGAGAAAAGTAACTAATACAATTAATGTGTTGGAAATGCATCCACCTCTGCCTCCTCCAGGGAACTAGGAAGTTGCAAGACATTTCCCTCAGTCCACTTATATCTGTTTCATGGCCCATTTATTTCTTGTATATGTTCATTTCTGGAAGTCCATGCCATGACCTGTGGTGTCAACTGGATCCTTCCACATTACTTGTGCTTCCTACTCCTCCAATATCGCCCGAGATCACAGTTCCAGAACCAACTACCTGCTGACTTACTCAGCCTCTCAGGATTTGAAGGTTGGGGCAGACACCCAAGTAAGTACCCTGCATCAGATCAGTCTGTGGACAAGGATTTACTTCTTAAGATTTCATAGCTGTCTACACACTACTAGGTTACAGAAGTATGAAGATCCAAAGTCCTGGCCACAAGGCACCAAATAGCTAAAGAGAGATGTGATGAGCACATAGCCTAAAACCTATGAGGCACAGGCATAGGTGTGCTGTAAGAAAAGGAGTGCTGTAAGGGCCAGGAAACTGCTTGGAGGAGGTGTGACCTGAAGAGGAAGGATGAGGCAGAGAAAAGGTTGTGTATCTTCTGCAAGCAGCACAAAGGGAATGGAAATAAGATGTGATTATGGGAAGTTGGAAGTGGCATGACCTGTTGTCATTGTGTTGGAGTTACAAACATTATGATGACCAGGCTGGGGCTGGGAGCAGGTAGATAAACATCATTGTTTGGAAGTGGTTCTCAGCTGCCAACATGCATTAGGAATCCTGGAGGGCTTCTTACCACATACATTGCTGGGTTCAGGCCCCAGCGGTGCCTCTTCAGAAGATCTAAGCAGACTCTGAGAATTTGTATAGGGAGGGAAAAGTAACTTGAGGACAGTGGGGTCTTTCCATAAGGAGGCCTAAGTGTGGTATACAGGTTGGACAGGAAAGGACCCAGAAAAGGATTAGAAAGGCTTCATGGCAAAAGTAGGTCAGGATGCATGCACATAGAGTGTGGTTCACACAAACTGATGGAGAAAGTAGGGAGGAGATAGTAGATCCTATTGGTATGGCATGTGCCATAGGAATACAATACCTAGGAGGGGTGTTTCTGGAGAAATGAGGGCACATGAGCTCCAGTTCCTACATCTAGACTCCCTGACAGTACTGGAGAGAAAAGGCCCAACCAAGAGACTAAAGATTCAATACAAAGAGGGAACACGGCCTGGCACTCAGACAAGCCTTGGTTAGAATTCTGGCTCCATCCCTGTATACAAAATTCTGAATCTGTCTTTCGACTCCCTGGCAAACAAATCCCCACTGTGAGTTATCACCAAGTCTGTTCCCCTGAAAGTATAAAAATTAACACAGCAACATATACCCAGCACAGAACAAGCATTCAATAATATTAGCTACTGTTTCATTCTCACAAAGCCAACAGGCATAATACCTATTAGCTTTCCACACAGTTTGACCCTTTCAACACACTCATGAGCATGTATCATAATTAATAGGGTTGTTCAGGCTTGTCTCAAGTGGCCTCAGTGCATGCTTACTATACTGATTTCATTGTTAAAATCACCTTTTTGAGTGTGGTGAGAGAAGGAAGGCTAAATGAGAAGAAAGTAAAAATGTCGAAGTAAAAGGGGAGAATCCTTGGATAGAGAAGGTTTCAAGCAAAAAGTGAGGAGGTGGATAAGAGAAAGGTTGGGGTTGGAGAGATGGTCAACCAAAGCTAAGGATGTATGGAAAAGCCACAAAGAAACTTTATGAGCTAACCATGACGGCTTGAATGAGAAATATATAGGCTCATGTATTTGAACACTTGGTCCACAGTTGGTGGGATGTTTGGAGAGGCTATGGGACCTTTCAAAGGTGGAGCACTGCTGGAGGAAGCTTGTCACTTGGACTTTGAGGGTTTATAGCCTGGCCCCACTTCCTGCTGGCTCTCTCTGTTGCCTCTGTGTGGATGAAGATGTGATCTCTCAGTTTCCTGCTCTTGTTGCCATGCATCATTTCCCACCATTATGGATATACGTCCCTCCAGAACCTTAAGCCAAAATAAACCCTTTCTTGTATAAATTGTATATGTGTATATGTGTGTGCAGCTTATATTTATTAGTTATTTTTATATTACTATGATAAAACACCATGACCAAGGCAATTTGTAAAAGAAAGCACTTAATTGAGCTCAGAGTTTCAGAGGGTTAGAGTCCATGATGGTGGAGTAAAGACATGACAATAGGAACAACTGAGATCTCACATCTCAAACTGCAATCTGGAAGCAGAGATCACATTGAGAACAGCGTGAGCCTTTTGAAACCTCAAGCTCACCTCCAGTGACACACCTCCTCCAATAAGGCCACATTTCCTAATCCTTCCCAAACAGTTCTACCAACCAGAGACTAAGTATTTAAACATATGAGCCTATGGGGGTCTGTTCTCACTGAAACTACCACACAATTTAACATGGATCCCAGAAGCCCATAGTTTTTCTTTTCTTTTCTTTTATCTTCTTTTCTCCCTTCCTTCCTTCCTTTCTCCCCATTTTTTGGGGGGGGTTTTCAAGACAAGATTTTGCTGTGTAGCCCTGGCTGTCCTAGAACTTCCTCTGTAAACCAGGCTGGCCTCAAACTCAGGGACCCACCTGCCTCTGCCTCTCAAGTGCTGGGATTAAAGGCATGTGCCATCATGCCTGGCTCTAGAAGCCATAGTTTTTCAAACCAAAATATGAGTAGCCGGTGTAGGATACCTCCCTATGAACTTTTAGCCAGCTAGCTAATCTCTAGAGCATCCCAAAACAATAGGGGCTATGTCATTGCTCTTGGTTGTCCACTAGAACTAAACAGTAAGACCCAATTGCTGAAGACACCACACATTCCATATACCAAGCTGAAACTGAGCTAGAAGTTTCTTCCCTGTTGGCTCATATTCATAGTACTGGAAGGTGCTGTGTAGGCAGTTGAGTGATAAAAGTCATAAATAATCATACTCATCTGTGGACCCCACGTGCTAAAATGATGAACTGCCTGGCAAGATATTCCCAGTGGTGCAACAGTGACATGGATGCTCTGGAAGTAACCAATCACTTCTTGATCAGATCTGAGGCTCATTTTATAGGAAGAAATACATGCCCAACACTTGGCCAAAAGTCTTGGACTAGGGAGGCCTTATGCTAAGTGCCTTCCAAATATTGATGTTTATATCCACAGACTAGTGCAGTTCTCAGATTTGGTCAGAAAAGCCTCTTTTGGCAGTGGGTGATGGTAAAAGCAGGGACCCATAACTGGTCAAGTGCTGAGAATAAGTAACTTCTGAGTACTTAGATCAAAAAGGGACACCTGTGTGACCCTCCCCCCTTTAAAATGCAGGGAGTGTTGAGGAAGAGGGGTGGAAGCACTGTGAGAACTACCCAGGAGGAGTGCAGTGGAGTCCTGTCTTCTGGATATGACCTAGCTATGCAATCAGGAATACACAGAGGCTGTGACTGCCTGTATGGGCAGGGGAAGGGAAAGAAGGACACAAGGGTAGGAGGGAGACTAATTGGAAAGAAGGGGTCAACAGAAGTAGAGGAGAGATGAGAGAGGGTAGTGGGGTGAATGTAATCACAATGTATTGTATACAAGTATGATTATCTTTTTTTAATTAATTAAATTTTTGAAATCACTTCTTTCACTCTCAAAAAAATCGGGTTCAGAAGATAAGACAAATGATCCCCTTAACAATTACCCCTCAGTTACATGTAAGATAAAGAACTCCCAGGCCAAACAGTCTGGGATTCAAACCCTCCCAGCTTGACTGTAAAGGATGTGCTTGTAACTATTTCATCATACTGCATTATGGAGGTCTGTGAAATCCAAACTTGGGGTGAATGTTGTCTAACCATCCAAGCAGAAATCCCTCCTCAGGTCAGTGGAGTACAAGGTTGAATAAAGAGAAATAGGCAGTCAGTTTGGAGAGGAAAGACAGAAATGTGTTGGAAGGCTCTGGTCGAGGCAGGAAAAAGGATAAAGCCACCTATACAACTTCACACACTTGGGTGGCTCCTTATTACTCATCTCCTGGGAACTTTCCCCAGCAACCAAAATGGAACAAAATCTCAACCTCTCTGCTCCTCAGAGAACAACTTAGAGTCTCTGCAAAGTACCAAGAATCTATACAAAACAGAAATCCTGCCTAAGAAAAATGTCATTGGAAGTGAGAGGACCTGTTTTCCATAGAAACTAAGTCTTTGAGAGACTGAACTTGTGATGTGGGGAATACCTTCCATATTATTTACCCATCCCACCAAGTCATTCAGGTAATTGAATATGGCTTTAATGTCTGCTCTACTGTCCTAGAGATGCTATCCACTCTAACATGATCTAAGACAAACTACAAATTAGACACTCCCCCGGGCTCATTTCCTCCTCTCCCTCTACCCTTTGCTAGTGACTTTGCACCAGTGACTTAATTTCAAGGAATCTGGGTTGATCAGCCTGTATAGCAGAGAGCAACTTCCTAAGAGGAAAGAGACCTATCATAAACCTGCTTTAACTTATGGATTTCAAAGAAAAATTGAAATAATTTAGGGACCATCTACTTACAGTTTCCTCTCCCCCCTCTAGTACATGTAACAGTGAGCTAAGAAGATGAGCTCTGCCTGTAAAGTCACCTGTCTGAGAGTAACAAGGTTGTTACTGGATTTCTAGATCATCCATGTGGCTATTTCAAAACCATTACCATGCTAGCAGATACTTATAGAATGGTATCTGACACACCAAAACCCTCACTGTTGTGTTGGCACTTCAGAGAGAGAAAAAAAAGAACTTTATTAAAAGAACAAAATTAGAGTATTAGTATAGAACTGTCAGTTATTTATCCTAATATAACAAAACAGGAGTTTCACATTTTGAATAAAGGGAGGTTTAACTATCCATAACAATTGAGACAATTATTAAATTGCATTGTCTTAATGGTAGCCCACTGATTAACTGTGATGCATGATTAATCTCAGCTTTGTTTTACAAGCGTACTTAACAGCAAAATCATGTAAAAAGTGTTTAGGTATATAACTGGAAGTAGGTTTATTCAAATTAAAGTTTTCTCTTCTCCTAGAGGATAGGAGAGCTTGAGAACAGCTAATTCATTCAAAGTAAAACTTCATTTGTTGGGCGTTTTTTTCAACATTCTAAAGCCAGTTGTTGGAGGTGACTTTACTTAAGAAAAGCCAAATTCTAGTCTTAGGGTAAAAAGCCATACTTCTGGTCCTAGATTTTCTTTCTCAGAATAACCAATGTTCTTTTCTTTCATACATTTATATTTCCATCAGAACAAATATTCAGATGTGTTTAGCAGTGATAAATCTTCATGTTTAGAACAATATTTGATTTTGGAAACATGAAGTCACTCAGAACAACCTTGGGTGATTAATATACTAATTAGCTTGAACATGATGTGGTTTTTTGGAACCCAGAAAGCTGAACACTTAAAAGAATTTTTTGAAGGTTCATTCCTGTGAGGTGAGAGAAAAGGCATCGCTATCCTCCTGAGGCAAAGGTTAAGTTTGAGTAGGTTCAAGACTTCCTATTGTAACCCACTGCCTTTGCTTCAGTGACTCAGGAAAGCCACAGTTCCCTGAACTGGTAAAGCTGCTTGGCTTCCCCGGGACAATGAACAAAGACTCAGTGAGCCCACTCTCTGGAAAAGGAATTTGTGGCGATGCTGTCTTAGTCTGTTTTCTATTGCTATACATGAACAACACCCCCCCAATTTTTAAAGAATAGCTGTTTGTTTCACTAATGGTTTTTAAGGCTAGAAAGTCCAAGAATTTGATATTAGCATCTGGTGTGGGCTTTCACCTGGCAGAGGCATCACATGATGAAACAGAGCAAGCATACTAACTTAGGTCTCTCTTCCTCTTCTTAAAAAGCCACTAATGCCATTATTAGGACTACCCTCTTGACTTTATCCAATCCTAATTACCACTCAAAGATCCTGCCTCCAAATACCATTAACCTATGACTTTGGGAATTAAAGTTCCGATCATGAAATTTGAGGGACAAAGTCAAATCACAGCACCATCTCTGACTTAGAATTTAATATGGCAGCTTATAGGCCTCGGGCTCTAGAATGAAACAATGCTGTATTTTTTATTCTAAATTTTCTTTCATAAGTCACCAATCACTTTGGTTCACAACATCTCTTTCTTCATAGTTCTATCATAGACCATCTTTCTCAGATGGATCTCCAAATCTAAATCCTCAAAGGGAGTCTGGGTAATGAGCTAACTTTACCAACTGCCCCACTAGGAAGAGTACTTACATTGGACCTTCTGTATCCATCAAAGACAGCCTTATCCTCCTTCTCTAAGCAGGCAGCCATGGGAAAGGAACTTCCACTAGAAGCACATGGACAGTACATAGTGCTGGTACTGTTGATTCTCTTTTGAAGCTATCCTTGCTGTGTGGGAGCCAAAAAAAAAAGAAGAAGAAAAGAAAAAGAAAAAAAAGAAAGAAAGCTTCAAACTTTCAGAGAGGCAGAGAGGCAGAGCTGGCCTTCACGCCCCCAGTGTCCCAATTCTTGCATAGCCCACTGTGCCCTCTCCTGCCCCAACCTGCAGGAGTGTTCCATCCTCGGTGCTCCACCCAAGAGTCTCCATCCTCTTGCTCAGGATCCTCCTCAACCACCCATGGATCTTTCCTCCACCATCCATCTGGACTCCTAATCCGATGTCCGTGTCCCTTACAAGAGCCCAGCAACTCGGCTTTTTGGAACCTACTTCATATAGTGGCATGCCTCGCTCAGCCTTTATGCAGTGGGGAGGAGCTTGGTCCTGCCTCAACTTGATATGCCATGCTTTGTTGTCTTCCATAGGAGGCCTTACCCTTTCTGAAGAGTGACTGGGGGGTAGAAAGGAGATGAGGGGGGAACAGGAGGAGAGGTGGGAGGGGAAACTGTGATTAGTATGTAAAAGGAGGGAGGGAGGGAGGAAGGGAGGGAGGAAGGGAGGGAGGAAGGGAGGGAGGGAGGGAGGATGGAGGGAGGGAGGGAGGGAGGGAGGGAGGAAGGAAGGAAGGAAGGAAGGAAGGAAGGAAGGAAGGAAGGAAGGAAGGAAGGAAGGAAGGAAGGAAGGAGAAAAACTCCTCCCCATCCTGGGTCTCTCTCATATGTCTGCAGGGCCTGCCCAGTCCCTTCCTGCGCTGCCCTTCACAAAGACTCTTGGATCGTGTGGTTCGACGCTATGCTGAAGTGGCTGACGCTGGCAGCATCTTTATGGACCACTTCACCGACCGTGACAAGCTGCGGCTCCTCTACACACTGTCTGTCAATGCACACCCCATCATTCTTCAGGTACTCAGTGACCCCCACAAGCCCTCCAGGTTATGTTACCACCTTGGACTTTCAGAGGCCATCCCTGGGTTGATTTTTTTTTCTCCTCTTCTTGCTTCATGTCTTGGGGCCACAAATCTGTATTAGTACATTTGCAACATCAGGTAAGTGTTTGACCGTCTTGGCAGCTAGTGAGGAAAGAGGTATGGGAGTGCAGAGCTGGGGATATGAGTAGCAGGGAAACAACAGCCAACTTTACAAGTTGAGGCAGTCAGGAAGGGCTTTGTGAAGGGAGGCAAATTTAATTTCTGCCACTAAGTAGTGATAAATAAGATTTAAGTAAGCTCAGGGACTAGTGAAACAGCCACCCAGAGATGTACCTTGAAGCTGTGTTTGGAAAGGAAAAAAAAAACTGAAAGTGACGTAATTGAAAAATGGTCAAAAAAATGAGGATGTACTGGGACCTGGGGACACAAAAAGATAGAGACACTTACTATGTTAACAGACGTCCATAGAACTTGTGGTGCTAAATTCCCCAGACCAAAGGTCAGGACAAGGACACCTAAGTCACATAATGAACAGAAAAGATACCAGAAGTTGGAGGGGAGGAGAAGGGGGTGAAAGAAGACTAAAAGGTGGAGGAGTGGGTCAGAGAGGAGGAGGGAGAGAGAATAGTAAGGGGAAGGGAGGAAAGGAAGAGAGAAATCTGGAATGGTGGTATAGGCTGTATAATGAAATCATCTTTGAAAATACCATAATATAAAAACACGGGTAGAGAAAAAAGAGCCACAACAAAGACAGTTCCTAAATATTTGCCAAAAAGTTAGTGGTTGACTACACAATGAAGACTGTTGAAGGTTATTGGATTCTTGCTGCATGCCAGATGTTGTGCTGAAGATTTACTCTATTGTCAGTTCCCACTACAAGCCCCCCAGAATGTTCTGGGATTCTGATTCCCATTGGGGCTCAGAAAAAAAGAAGTGTCTTAGCCACTATCAGCCATTAAACCTAAACCCTAAGATGTCTGACATCAGAGACAACAGACGCTGTACTCTACCCACTAAACCCTGCCCACTATTTGACATACTGTTGGCAGAGAAGGAGCTGCTATTTGCCCTACATGCTCAGGGGTCTTCTTGGAGGTCTGTTACTCACAGTTCTAACTTTTGTTGGCATCTTGATTACCCCAAGGTCTGACTTCTGAGAGACTTGACCTGGGACACTCCACTCAACCCTGGGCTTTACACAGAAAGAGTGCAGTATGAGACTAAGGAGTGGCTTTGTACATTTAAACAAGGGCAGTAGGTCCAGGTTGTCCCTTGGAGACACATAATATGTAAGGTTCCCCAGTTACAGAAAGCTCAAAGAGCAAAGAGCATGATTCTTTATAATGTGATGTATAAAGGGTAGAAGATACCAGAAAATTAAGAGAGAGAGAGAGAACTTTGAAGTCTACTTTTTGTTTTATTTTCTGTAGTTCTGGGGATGGGACCTAGAGCCTTGTGTGTGCCAGATAAGCAGTCTGCTACTAAGATGCATCACCCAGACTTACTTTGTTTTCTTAAAAAGGTAAACAAAGGGAAAAGAGGTGTTCATAGTTTTTGTTATCAGTTCTAGACACAGCTTCACTGAAAAAATGATCAACAGTTGAGATTCTAACATGGACAGGGAATATTCCACATGGTCGTACCAATAGATGAATACAGGTGGTCAATGGTTACTGAGAGAAAGAGAATCAGTCTTCTCCATGGACAAAAACCCACATAGATTGTCTGATTCCAAATGGTCAGCTCTGGTCACATATACATATGAGTAACACTAAATGGACTCAGTAGATTGTATACATACATGTGATTATATATGTATCTATGAGTAGCAGTAATAAAGAACAGATCATGAATTTTGAAAAAAGAAGGGGGACACAGGAGTTAGGAAGGGAGGGATGGGAGTGATAGAGATGCAGGGTTCATTTATGAAGTACAAAAACAAAAAAATGCAAAAGACCTATTTTTAAAAAAATGGTCAAGAAAAATCCAGCTAGGATTCCCTCCTCACTTTCCATCTCCCAAATCCACAAGTTGAAAGCTTTTACAAGGAGACAGACTGGGCTACGCTTCCCACCAGTGGAGAAGAATCTTTGAGTGTTTAGTTATCTGAGCCATGCAGATTTGCTCAGCCTAGCAGTGGGGACAGCCACCTGCATTATTCTTGTCCTATCCCAGAACCAGGCACTTGCATTGTTCTATTTATTCATTCATTCATTTATTCATGAGCTCTGTTGACCAAACTGGTTTCAACCCACCTGCCTCATCCTCCTGAACAGCTGGAACTACAGACACACATGATATCCTGTTTGTAATGGTTTTACTAATATTATTTTTATTTGTCTTTCAGTTGCCCTGAAGTTAATGTTTTGTTATTTTTTCCATGGTCTCTTCCTAAGCAGTGGTATCTTGGAAAGTGCAGACTAGTCATATTTTTTTAATGACATAACTTAAAAGATATTCCCTGAATCCTGGATACCACAGAAAATCATGAAAGGTTGGTTAGCATTCTCAGCTCCCACTTGGAGAAACTTGTAAAATCTGATACACTGCACTAATGAGAGCAGCCTCCTTCCTAAATCCTTCCATTAGCAATACACTACAAAAGTGGGAGAAGGGCAGGGGCCTTACCATGTTCCGAAAGGTATAAAAAGATGGAGAAATGTTTTGCCAGAATGTTTTGAGAGCCAGGCTGGCAGTAAGACTTATTTGTGTGGGCTGTGGGCAAGAGGTGGAAAGCAAGCTGCCTATGTGAGATTTCTCTATGTGTCTAATGCCTGATCCTTCTGGCTTGGCAGATCTTCCCCGGGGCGGAGGGCTGGCCACTGCCCAAGTACCTGGGCTCCTGTGGTAGATTCCTGATCAGTACGAGCACCAGACCACTGCAAGAATTTTACGATGCACCTCCAGAGCAAGCTGCTGACCTTGCCTACCAACTCCTTGGGGTCCTGGAGTCCCTGAGGAGCAATGATTTGAACTATTTCTTCTACTTCACCCATGTTGATGCAGACATGTTTGGCATCTTTGACAATGGGCATCTGTTCATCCGCGATGCCAGTGCACTAGGCATCATCGACA
The DNA here is from genome assembly GCA_902168325.1 of Peromyscus nudipes. Taxonomy (NCBI): domain Eukaryota; kingdom Metazoa; phylum Chordata; class Mammalia; order Rodentia; family Cricetidae; genus Peromyscus; species Peromyscus nudipes. The sequence continues at coordinate 37,588 of CABHPH010150733.1, forward strand.
AGCAGGAAGGTACTCAGCATGGGCTTGACTAAGCATCTGTCAAGGGGATGTCAGGATGACCAAAGCTAAGGAGGGGTGACCTGGGCCTTTGTACTCTCTGTATGTCACAGAGAAATCCAAGTTTTAGGAACAAAGAACAATGTCCCCTCACGCCCATCTGAATCTCTGTTTCATCTTCATTTCTGAAGGGAAAGGGAACTTGGCCTTGCCTATAAGGGTCATTGTCCATGGTGGTATGGACTCCCATGAGCCTTCCCAGGGCAATTCTGAATCACATTCACATACAAGTCGCAGGCCCCTCTCCCCCTCAGAGCCTTCCTTGTCAGATGCTCTTAGCCTTGATCTAAGACATAATTGCTGGTCTGATGCATTAGTACACTTTGCAGTGAGTGTTGACATGCTGACTCTGTAAAGTTTGAAAACAAGAAACTGAATGAGGTGTGTGAGCAAGTCACATCTCTCGCTGTTGACAAAGGCTCAGCTAGTGTTCTAGAGACCATTAAGCCCCAGTTTCTCAAGGTTACCAAATTTGCTGAGCCCAACAATAGGACAAAAGATTTTCCCATTTCTGACACTTTTTTTTAACAAATTCTGCAAAGATAGAGAAAACAAACCTTTTCCTCACTTCCTGATTTTCCTTTATTAAGAAGAATCAAATTAGAAGAAAGGTTGGTTCCAGAATATTCAGGCTATGCCAACATCAGTCCCATTGAAACCTGCTGAATGCATGTTCTGGATGACACGTTTTCCTCCCTGACTTTCTGTCCTAAATGTGCAATGAGACCAATCCTAATACCATCCTCACTTCCCTAATTCAGTAATAACAGGAAAGTAACAGTGTGCTTATAATTTCTACAATTATAGACCAGCTTCTGGTAGGGACAAGTGGGTTTCCCACACTTGGGCCTTAGCCTAATTGTAGGACATTGTTACTCAGTGCTGTTCTCCAAAGGGGCTGTTGTGTTCCTGAGCCCTAAATCTGGTGACAGGGCAATGCTTGGAGATTAAAGCACTTCACTGAGCAGTTCTAATTGACAGTCCTCCCTCCCCACCCCCCTCTTCCCTTCCCATCCCCTCCTTCTACAAGAGTAGGTTGTACAGTATCTGATATTTTCCATTTCTCTCCTAGGCAGTCAAGCAGCTGCCAGGACTGGAGAGAAGGAAGACATTTTTAGCTGCCTGGTTTCTGGCTGCCAGGTCCAGCTGTCCTCCTGTGATACTGTCTCTGAGAAGCAAAGCCTGGTGCTGGTGTGTCAACAGTTGCTGCCTCAACTTCTCCAGGGAAAGTTTCCCTCCCCTGTGCAAGAGGAAATAGAGTCTGTTCTCAGCCTGTGTGGCAAAGATGCCAGCACGGACGTGGAAGTGTTGGGGGCCACCAGGCAGCTGAAGGACATCTTGAGACCACTGAGAACCTGCGATCCTAGATTTGCCTACCGCTACCCAGACTGCAAGTACAATGACAGGTTCTGAGCGCCTGGGGCCTAACCAGCCCGGGGGACAAGCCACAAGCTCTCTCATGTCCCTGGCTGAACTGATGCCAAATTGGAAGAAGCAATTTTAAACATTTTAAACATTGAAGTATATTCCTTTCCTAAGAAATACTCGAAACTAGTGAAAAACTTCTGACACTGCATAATTGACACCACTGGCTAGGACACCATGGCAGAGTCAGGAGGTGAGCATGGAAAGACTCAGGTGGGAATGTGCCATGTCTTTGAACCTCCACTTTCTCTGTACTCTACCAGGCTTTCACAAGTTAAAGAAAACAGATGCGAGGGGCCCAGACATATAGTCATGACCTACAAAACATGTGTTCCAGAAGCACATGTCAGGAGGCTGGTGTAGGTAGAAGGCAGGGTGAAGGCAGGACTTTAGGCCACTGGAACTTAAGCCCTCATTCCTACTCTCTTGCATCTGTGAGAAGGGATGTGCCCACACACCACCAGCTACTGAACCCTCTGAGTACCTGGGACTCCTTATGCATGTGCAGAAGTCACCTCAGGAAGTAGGAAGGAGCCAAGGATAAGAAGAGAAGGGGGACAGCTGAGGTCAATGTGTTTGCTCAGGTCCTCTAAAAGGCAAGTGTCAAAACACGATTACATGAGTTTTCTTAGAGCACATGCTTATGGGGGAGGCAAGACAAAGGGAAACAGGCAAAGGCTGACCCCCAGCAAAAGGTAGGCAATGCAAGAAAGATTGTCCAGGTGTCTACAAGACCATACACCAAAGGAGCTCCATAGCTCCCACGAATAGATCCCTTTTATTATCCCTGTGTTCTGGCTAGCCAGAATAGGCTATGGTAAGTGTGACTTCCCCTTAGCTGCAAAGACAGATTTCAGAGCACAGCAGCCTGGGGGGCACCAGATAGGTTCCACTGGTCATTGTAGCTATAGCCTGGGACCAGGGCCTGCTGTCCTCCACACCACGTGCTTCAGTGAAAGACTCTAAGGAGTCCTAGAATTTTCATCCAAATTTGGCCTTACAAGTTATTATAAAGAAAATAAAACAACATTTTTTCAAAGTCAACCAGTGGAATACATTTTCCTCAACAGTGACTTTACTGCACCTTTAAAATATTTAAATACATGGCTTATGGGTTTCTGTACATGCCTCCTTAACAATCATAAAGGGCTCTTAGACCTTTGCCTAGTCTCCTTACTAGGCCTGTACTCCTGGGGACTGTTCAGTCTACCTCCTTTCTTCTACCTCTAAATCATAACCTTGGAGGTCAGGATACCCAGCTAACAAGCCTCACTGCACACATCGGGAAACAGAGGCCCAGGAAGTGATTTGCTGAGATAATGCTGAAACCCTCCCTACCAGTTCGTTCCCCTGTTGCCTTTCCCATCATTCTCAGACTCCCATCTTGGACTATCAATTCTAATTTCATTCACATTTAAACACTATCTTATGGTATAGTGGGTGACCTTTTGATTTTGCTTTTTGACTGCTCCAGACACTATCCCCTGGCAACCACAACAGTGAGGATGACAGGCCAAGCTGGTGCAAGAACTGACTTGTCATGCCTGAGAATCTTTAAAACTGATATCCTCTGGCTGGCTGTTGAGAAGGAAGTCTGATCACATCTCCTACCTGCAGTATCATGATCTGCTCTCCCTACTGACTTGCTTGCAGTATGTGTTCCTAGCCAGTCTCCTGACCAGAACCCAGGAAAGGGGCTACAGCCTTAGACTCTCCAAAGACACACATGAACATAAGACAATCCCCAGGATTCTCCAGCACACATGCCAGGCCCAGCCTCTCTCAACAGAACCATTGTTTTTCCACTGAAGACTGTGAGTGACTTTGAGTGAAACCCCAGGGGAGTTGAAAGATGGGGTTTACCGTAACCCTCCTCTTACCCCTCTGCCCCATATCTGTGGGGACGGCAAGAAGGAGGGGACAAATGAAGACCCCTCCTCTGGACCAGCGACCTGGGACTCTGAAGAGTGGATCTGCTGAGTCTCAGAAGGAAACAGAGCCCTAGACACCTCCTAAATCAGGACAAAGACATTTTATGACCTCCTTGATCAAGTCCCCAGAGAGAGCAAAGAACAAAACTCCCTGAGTACCCCCAGGAGGATAGTGGGATGTTTGTTTTTTGTACGAGCTAAAGCAAGCTCTATGTGTTTGTGTATCTGTGTGCACATCCGCAGTGCAGGCCAAAGGAGGAAAACTAACCATTAGGCAAGACCTAACACTTTGGAGTGGCCTGGAAATGGCTCTCCAACTAGTGGCTTTTTGCAAGATCAGGAGGTTGAGAAGTCCCTTTTCTCATACATTTTGAGGACAAAGCAGACTTGTTCTTGTCATCACGACTGAAGATCATAGACCCCTCCTAGGTGCTCTCTCTACTCCCTGCCATCTGTTTATTCTCGGCTGCTCCCTATCTGTGATAGACAGAACAGAGATGCCAGGCCTCCCTCTACAAGGAACATCTCTCTCTCCAGCACAGGAGTGCAGTTAGCAGTCAGCACTGACTGCCAGCCCTTTAAGTTCTGCCTTGGTCATTTTGTGGCATCACTCCAGGCCACACCCATCCTGAGGCATATCCATACCTAGTCACTGGGCTTGGTGAGATGTGATGTCTCAGTCAATTTGGCCCACTTAGCTACAACTCTGATGAGTAATTTTTATTCTAAAACTCTGAGTGCATCAGACCAAGACTTTGCCAGGCCTGCATCATAGTCTAACTTCCACCACCCCACCTTTTCCTCTGAATTCTTTTCACATGTGTTGGCTAAACAGCTTGTGCCCATTAGTGTCCTAAATGGTAGCTCCAGAAAAGTATGTCCACATTTTAATCCCCAGAAACTGTGACAATTACCTTACATGGGAAAAGATATGGTTAAGCATCCTGGGACTTTCAAGGATTATTTAAGTAGGTCCTAAATGGCAACCAATGTGTCCTCATATGAGGGATGGGGGGCTTTTAAGAGAGAAGAAGCAGTGATGTGAAGACAGAGGTTAAGATTGGAATGAGGGCAACTATAAGCCAAGGACCTCCAGCAGTCACCAGAAGCTGGAAGAGGCAAGGAATGGATCCTCCTGCCAGATCCTCCAGAGGGAACATGGCTCTTATGCTACCCTAATTTCAACCCAATAAGCCCCAAGAACTGTGAGAGAATATAATTCTATTGGTTTGCACCACCTCCTTCATAATAATTTGTTTAAATACCTGCAGGAATTCAATAGACACTTGAAAGTCTATTTGATTATCAGCTTCCAGAGAGCTCCACCTGCAATACTCATCCACAGTCTACTGTGAGCAAATGGAAAGTAATCCTTGAGCTAATAATGTAGTGCACTGGTAGAGTATTTGCTTAGCATACTCGGGGCCCTAGTTTTAGCCCCCAATACAGCAAAATCATGATCTGGCATGGGGAAGCATAGGATGTAACCCCATCCAAGGCTGAGGACTTCCTTCCTTCAAAACTCTAGATGTCACTACATTTATGCAGAGCCTTTCTTGATAGATCACTTTCTGAACCTTGTCCCTGAAATTCTGGTCCTCATTTGAGTGTGGTTTCAGCAAGATCTCTGTCCTGCTTGCCCATCCAACTGGGAGCTTCCTGAGTCTGGGGGTGATGTGGGTAACTTTGTGTTCCCCATAACAAGGGAGGACTGGACACAGAGCAGATGCTGAGAACAATGAATGCCTTCTTCAGCCCTTCCCTACATTGTTCATACATCATACTGGCTACCCATCAAATGGAACCACTTCTCAACAGGCAAGAGACAGATGAGTCAACAGTCAAGAGACTTCAATCAGAATAAAATTACCACCAGCTATTCTCTACTCCCTGGGATTTGAGTGGAGACATTATTTTACCAGCTTATATCAGCCACACCTTTTAGCCTGTAAGACTGGATGTATGATTTGTGGGACCCAAAGAAAATGGAAATATGAGCTAGACCTATACAGAAACAACTAATAGTTGCAAGGTGACACAGCAAAGCCAAGCTGAAGCCCTCTGCTGTGTAGGTTACAGGCTCACCAAGCTGGCCCAGGGGACAGAGTGCAGACACGGATCCTCCTTACACTTGGCATTGAGTGTTGCTGGCATTTGCTGAGGGGTCATTTAATCTCCACACCCAAGGAGAGCAAGTATAGGACAGGGGTGAAATATAATACACACCAAAGGCCTGTGAGATCAGACTCAGCCAGCTGCAGTTATCGGGAGGGTATAACAACAGCCCAGCCCACAAGTCTGACTCAGCACAGGAGAATGCTGGCTTCAGGGTTTTGTTAAGTGTGGCAGTTTTTGAGCCTCTTGCCTGTGGTCTTGCAACATGTGACTTCTGCCTATAAGTGGTTTCCCTAAGTCTGAACATTTTCTCTGGTGTTGACATAAATAGTTTGTTGGAGCTGAGGTCTTTGAGGAAAGTCCTGATCTCTGGGAACAGACTGGCTTGCTATCAAATCATGACTGTCCTGTTACTGTGTAACTTTTGCCATATTATTTACCTTTTCCAGGACTCACTTTCTGTGTGTACAAAATAGGGAGGAATAGCTTTACTCTTGCAGAAATATTGTCATGTGATCAGGATTAAGGGCATGTACTACCACTACCAGACTTCTGCTATGGCTTGCTATTAGCTCTGACCCCCAGGCAACTTTATTTATTAACATACAAATAAAATCACATTTCAGTACAAATAAAATATCACCATACTTGATACCCAAGCAGGGGATAACAGCACTAAGGTGAACAGAGAATGGCTTCTCTTTAAGTGATATGGTCTTTTTTTGAAGGGAAAGAACAGAGGCATTCTCTATAGAGAATATAGTGACATCTTGGAGGAAATTCTGATTCCTACACAGGGAGCCCCTACAATAAATACTTCTGGCTGCTGACAGTCTGACTGTGGTCATTTTTGGTGCTTCTCCCATCCAGAACCCGGGTCAGTCATGAAAGGCAGCTGAGCAGCTTCCATCTCCACCTCCCTCCCTTGCCTGGCCCTCCAGCAGGCTCAGAAAGGAATCTTCCAGCAAACATGGTACAGGGAGCCTTACCAAGTCCATCTGTGCTCATTATGTGAAGAGAAATGAAAAAATTAAAGGTGTCTCCATGTTGTCCCAGTGAGCACCAGCCTCCTAGCTAGTTCCTGGTGATGTGGCTCCCCATGCACTTTACCCCTGCTATTCACATACATTGGCCCAATTGAGATTACAAGAACATAGGATATTCTCTGATCAGCTTTCAGCTCTTGAAGGAATTTCTAACCATAAGAAAAGCTTGATTGCAGATGAACAGTCTCATTAAATAAGAAACACAGAGCCAAATTCAGAGTTAAAAGCCCAAGAGGTCAGAGCAGTAGCTAAGAGCTAGAAAACCCTTTCTTTCCCCTCAGTAAGAGGCCTACTTCCTGTGTGTTTGTCCTTTTTATTGACTTTTTGTTCTGCCTTCTCATTGGTTGTAAACTCAAGCACATGACTTCCTCATCACTGCCTGTCTATACAGACCTCCAGGTCTTCAATGGTATGTCTCCATGCTAGTGGTGTCCTTGAACACACAGAGATCTGCCTGTCATGTGATCAGGATTAAGGGCATGTACTACCACTACCAGACTTCTGCTATGGCTTGCTATTAGCTCTGACCCCCAGGCAACTTTATTTATTAACATACAAATAAAATCACATTTCAGTACAAATAAAATATCACCATACTTGATACCCAAGCAGGGGATAACAGCACTAAGGTGAACAGAGAATGGCTTCAGGCCTGGACTGTAACCCTAGAGTCAGCGTGGCAACCCCCAAGGGAAAATTGGCTCTGGGAGCAGACATGTACCCCTTTGGATCCTGCAACAGTCAGTGTTGAAAAAAATCAATATATCAAAGTTATTGTTTGCAGGACTGTTATTCACTGCAATTAAATAATAAACGTATCATTTATGATAAATAAACAATTATGCACTAGAATAGCAAAATGTTGGAAACACCATAAAGGTGGTTACACAGGACTACAGAATAAACTACAGTGCATCCACACAATGGGGTGCCACACCCTGTACAGAAGGATGATGAAGGGCTCTATGAACTCATATGAGGAAAAGCACCATGGGCATTTATAGGAGGCTGATTTTTGTGCAGGGAAGAAGAGATGTAAAACCCCGTTTATATGCCTGCTCACTTGAAATACTCTAAACTGTATGCTATGAGGAATTGGAAGAAATTATATGATTGTGTGTCTCAATACATCCACAGTACAGGCTGGAAAAGATGAAGTGTGCCTGGAGCTCCATTAGGAAAATGGCAGCCTTCGTTTAGCTTCTTCATGGTAAAGGTCACTCTGTCTGCACAATGTTCATGTTGTTGTTTGTGTTCAGACATGAGTACAGAGCGGCCTTGTTTTGTCTTGATCCATCTTAGTCAAAGAGGGGCCTTGTTTGATGTTGGCAATCTGAGAAATTGTTTATGTCTAAGGAGAATACAAGGGCTGTGCTGTATTGGCCAAGCCAGCTGTGGGTAACACCGAGGCTAAGACTTAACTGATCATGCCAATCCAACTCCACCCTCTAGGGTACACATCTCCTTCTCTGTAGGACAATTGGTAGAATTCAAATAAGGTCAATAATTCAATAAATAGGGCTGCTATTGATATTAATTTCTGAGTGTCAGTAAAGATGTTTAAATGATGTGTTAGCATATGAGCAACCTGAATGAAGAGTATAAATGGATTCTGCATTCTGTTTTGTATCTTTGTTATGTATAAAATTAGTTTAAAATGCTTTTTTTGTTGTTGTTGGGTTTTTGGGTTTTTTTTTTTTTTTTGGTTTTTCAAGACAAAGTTTCTCCGTGTAGTTTTGGTGCCTGTCCTGGATCTCTCTCTCTCTAGACCAGGCTGGCCTC